>ML784462.1:885261-904053 GCA_009831015.1 Picea engelmannii | reverse complement strand
TAAGGGCCCTCATGGGCTTAACAACCAGTCGGTCAGATCCCCCCGGAGAGGTAATCCTCCATAAAGGTTGTGTGTTGTCCGACCCTTATCTGACCCAGGGTACCTGCAGAATAACCCCTGCAAGTAACCTATGAGACACCTAATTCAAGAAACTAATAAACCACTCTATAACCAATGCACAGGCGAGCAGTCGTAAGTCAGGTCCATCATATGGGCAGGGTAGCAAAGCCCGAAACCTTGAAAGCACCGCCTCTCACAGAGGTAAAGGCACTAACAAGATCCCTAGATACGAATAGATCCCCAGAAATATATTTGATGCTAGGAAGGTATCGAGGGGATATCCCTTGAACCAACTTCGCGCGACCTCGTGATTAACTCCGGTCTGAGCGGAGCCTCCTGATCTTACCAATTATACAATGGATTTCTCCACTCCCTGACTCAGACACATATGTTGATTTAATTGCTTTGGAGAATTTTACTCACAAAATCCTACTCCAAGGCACTAAATCCTAGGCTAGTTTTTGCACCCTAGAAAATAAAATAGTTACTAATAAATTTTAAATTATAGCGTTGATTTTATGGCCGTGATTACTCAAAAAGGTATGGTGATGAAACTCACGGTGTTATGACTCTGCAAGAAAAGTAAATATGAAAATAATACAAAGTCCTAACTTTAACTTTTAATGTATGATATGCTTCTAAAAACGATGCAATTTTCAAATTCAACTCTACAATTTAGAAGTAAAATGCAATTTTTTACTGTATGCACTAAGCTAATGATAAAAACTCAAAAGACAAAAAATGTCAAGCAATGCAAAATGTCTATTTTTTGTATTTTTAATATATTGGAACTGAAAATGCACGGACTGAAAAATAACTTTATATATAGCCCTACTGTGTATAAAAAATAGATAACTCAAGCAGGATATCAAGCAACGAAACACCTAGCCCAATGTACAAGGACAATAAAAATGAAAAGAGGAAGAGAAAAACTTTGCCCAAAAATTCAACCAAAAGAAGGTTTCATGTCATCCAATAGGAACTCAACAAGCACTACAAGGACCTAAGAAGGCTCAACAAGCATCAAATCTCACCCAGCAAACACCAGACCAAGAAAATAGGCAAGGAAAAAAGGTGTACGCGACTGTTTGGGAAAACAGAGTGTATATACGCAGCTTGCAGTGAGACAATCTACGTGTATACGCGACTGTCAAGGCAAAAGGCATGTATATGCTTTGAAATGGCCAGGCAATGAGTTATATTTTCTATATTTTCTAAATTTAATAAAACAAAAAACCACATTAAAAAAATTGTCTATGTGGTGTGACTCTATTCTATGAGTTTGAAATATAAGAGGTTCACATTATTGGTTATTTAACTATTTAAAATTATTTTATTTATATTTATTATTATAATTTTTAATTTCAAAATTTTAATTTTAATATTATTTTATTTATATTTATTATTATAATTTTTAATTTCAAAATTTTAATTTCCGTGCGCTGTAACTTGGAGTGTTTGTAAATGGGCATATGCCTATAAGACCTAGAAAGGCACACAGAGTGGTCGTAGATTTCCATGCGTTTTAACTCAGAGTGTTTGTAAATGGGCATATGCCTATCAGACCTAGAAAGGCACGTGGAGTGGCAATTTCCATGCGCTGTAACTTGGAGTGTTTGTAAATGGGCAGATGCTTATAAGACCTAGAAAGGCACCTGGAGTGGTAATTTCCATGGGCTGTAACTTGGAGTGTTTGTAAATGGGCATATTCCTATAAGACCTAGAAAGGCATGTGGACTGGTAATTTCCTTGCCCTTTTTGTAAATGCGCATATGCCTATAAGACCTTGAAAGGTATGTGGATTGGTAATTTCCATGCGCTATAACTTGGAGTGTTTCTAAATTGGCATATGCCTATAAGACCTAGAAAGGCAGTCTGAGTGGTAATTTCCATGCGTTGTAACTTGGAGTGTTTGTAAATGGGCATATGCCTATAAGACATAAAAAGACACACAGAGTGGTAATTTCCATGTGTTGTAACTTGGAGTGTTTGTAAATGGGCATGTGTCTATAAGACCTAAAAAGGCACGTGGAGTGGTAATTTCCATGTGTTGTAAGTTGGAGTGTTTGTAAATTGACATATGCCTCTAAGACCTAGAAAGGCACGCGATTTCCATGCGTTGTAACTTCGAGTGTTTGTAAATGGGCATATGCCTATAAGACCTAAAAAAGCACGTGGAGTGTTAATTTCTATGTGTTGTAACTTGGAGTGTTTGTAGATTTCCATGCATTGTAACTTGTAGTGTTTGTAAATGGGAATCTGCCTATAAGACCTAGAAAGGCACACAGAGTGGTAATATCCATGCGTGTTTGTAAACGGGAAAATGTCTATAAGACCTAGAAAGGCACGGAGTGGTAATTTCCATGCATTTTAACTTGGAGTTTTTGTAAATGGGCATATCTCTATAAGACCTAGAAAGGCACGTGGAGTGTTATTTTCCATGCGCTGTAAATTGAAGTGTTTGTAAATGGACATATGTCTATAAGTCCTAGAAAGGCACGTGGATTGCTAATTTTCAAGTGTTGTAACTTGGAGTGTTTGTAAACAGGAATATGCCTATAAGACCTAGAAAGGCATGCAGAGTGGTAATTTCCAAGCACTGAAACTTGGAGTGTTTGTAAACAAGCATATGTCTATAAGACCTAGAAAGGCACATGGAGTGGTAATTTCCATGCATTGAAACTTAGAGTGTTTGTAAATGGGCATATGTCTATAAGACCTAGAAAGGCAGGCGTAGTGGTAATTTCCATGTGTCAAAACTTGGAGTGTTTTTAAATGGGCATATGTCTATAAGACCTAGAAAGTTACGCGCAGTGGTAATTTCCATGCACTAAAACTTGGAGTGTTTGTAAACGGGCATATGTCTACAAGACCTAGAAAGGCACGCAGAGTGGTAATTTTCATGTGTTGAAACTTGGAGTGTTTGTAAACGAACATATGCCTATAAGACCTAGAAAGGCACGCGAAGTGGTAATTTCCATGCACTGAAACTTAAAGTGTTTGTAAATGGGCATATGTCTATAAGACCTAAAAAGGTACGCGAACTGGTAATTTCCATGCGCTTAAACTTGGAGTGTTTGTAAATGGACATATGTCTATAAGACCTAGAAAGGCACGCGGACTGGCAATTTCCATGCGTTGAAACTTGGAGTGTTTGTAAACGGGCATATGTCTATAACACCTAGAAAGGCATGTGAGACATAGAAAGTCACACAGAGTGGTAATTTAGATGCGCTATAATTTGGAGTGTTTGTAAACGCGCATATTTCTGTAAGACCTAGAAAGGCATGTGGAGTGGTAATTTCCATGCATTGTAACTTGGAGTGTTTGTAAATGACAATATGTCCATAAGACCTAGAAAGGCATACGGAGTGGTAATTTCCATGCCTTGTAACTTGGAGTGTTTGTAAAGGGGCATATGTCTATAACACCTAGAAAGGCACGCCAAGTGGTAATTTCCACCTATTGTAACTTGGAGTGTTTGTGAATGGGCATATGCCTAAAAGGCCTAGAAAGGCAAACGGAGTGTTAATTTCCATGCACTGTAACCTTGAGTGTTTGTAAATGGGCATATGCCTATAAGACCTTGAAATGCACGTGACTTCCATGCATTGTAACTTGGAGTGTTTGTAAATGGGCATATGTCTATGAGACCTAGAAAGGCACACAGAGTGGTAATTTCCATGTAACTTGGAGTGTTTGTAAATGGGCATATGCCTATAAGACCTAGAAAGGCATGCGGAGTATTAATTACCATGCACTATAACTTGGAGTGTTTGTAAATGGACATATGTCAATAGGACCTCGAAATACACGCGGAGTGGTTTCCATGCACTGTAACTTGGAGTGTTTGTAAACATGCATATGTCTATAAGACCTAGAAATACACGCGGAGTGGTAATTTCCATGCGTTGTAACTTGGATTGTTTGTAAACGGGCATATGTCTATAAGAACTAGAAAGGCACGCAGAGTGGTAATTTCCATGCGTTGTAACTTGGAGTGTTTGTAAACAAGCATATGTCTATAAGACCTAGAAAGGCACGTAGAAGGGTAATTTCCATGTGTTGTAGCTTGGATTGTTTGTAAACGAGCATATGCCTATAAGACCTAGAAAGGCACGTAGAGTGGTAATTTCCATGCATTGTAACATGGAGTGTTTGTAAATGGGCATATGCCTATAAGGCCTAAAAAGGCACGCAAAGTGGTAATTACCATGCGCTGTAACTTGGAGTGTTTGTAAATGGGCATATGCCTATATGACCTATAAAGGCACGCTCAGTGATAATTTCCATGCACTGTAATTTGGAGTGTTTTTAAGTGGGCATATGCCTATAAAACCTAGAAAGCCACATGATTTCCATGCGCTGTATCTTGGAGTGTTTGTAAATAGGAATATGGCAATAAGAACTAGAAAGGCACGCAGAGTGGTAATTTCCATGGGTTGTAACTTGGAGTGTTTGTAGATTTCCATGCATTGTAACTCAGTGTGTTTGTAAATGGGCATATGCCTATAAGACCTAGAAAGGAACACAGAGTATTTGTATATTTCCGTGCATTTTAACTCAGAGTGTTTGTAAATGGGCATATGCCTATCAGACCTAGAAACGCACGTGGAGTGGTAATTTCCATGCGCTGTAACTTGGAGTGTTTCTAAATGTGTAGATGCTTATAAGACCTAGAAAGGCACCTGGAGTGGTAATTTCCAAGTGTTGTAAATTGGAGTGTTTGTAAATGGGCATATGCCTATAAGACCTAGAAAGGCACGCGAACTTGTAATTTCCATGTGCTTTTTGTAAATGCACATATGTCTATAAGACCTAGAAAGATACGCGGATTGGTAATTTCCATGTGCTGTAACTTGGGGTGTTTGTAAATGGGCATATGCCTATAAGACCTAGAAAGGCACGTCGAGTGGTAATTTTGATGCACTGTAACATGGAGTGTTTGTAAATGGGCTTATTCCTATAAGACCTAGAAAGGCATACCGAGTGGTAATTTCCATGCGTTGTAACTTGGAGTGTTTGTAAATAGGAATATGCCTATAAGACCTAGAAAGACATGCATAGTGGTAATTTCCATGTGTTGTAACTTGGAGTGTTTGTAAATGGGTATATGTCTATAAGACCTAGAAAGGCACGTGGAGTGGTAATTTCCATGCATTGTAACTTTGAGTGTTTGTAAATTGACATATGCCTCTAAGACCTAGAAATGCACGCAGAGTGGTAATTTCCATCTGTGTTTGTAAACGGGCATATGTCTATAAGACCTAGAAAGGCACAGAGTGGTAATTTCCATGCATTTTAACTTGTATTTTTCGTAAATGGGTGTATGTCTATAAGTCCTAGAAAGGCACATGGATTGGTAATTTGCAAGCATTGTAACTTGGAGTGTTTGTAAACGGGCATATGTCCATAAGACCTAGAAAGGCATGCAGAGTGGTAATTTCCAAGCGCTGAAACTTGGAGTGTTTCTAAACAAGCATATGTCTATAGGACCTAGAAAGGCATGTGGAGTGGTAATTTCCATGCATTGAAACTTAGAGTGTTTGTGAATGGGCATATGTCTATAAGACCTAGAAAGGCACACGTAGTGGTAATTTCCATGTGTCGAAACTTGGAGTGTTTTTAAATGGGCATATGTCTATAAGAACTAGAAAGTTACGCGGAGTGGTAATTTCCATGTGCTGAAACTTGTAGTGTTTGTAAACGGGCATTATTCTATAATACCTAGAAAGGCACGCGGAGTAGTAATTTCCATGCGCTGAAACTTGGAGTGTTTGTAAACGGACATATGCCTATAAGATCTAGAAAGGCACACGGAGTGGTAATTTCCATGCGCTAAAACTTGAAGTGTTTGTAAATAGGCATATGTCTATAAGACCTAAAAAGGCACACAAAGTGGTAATTTCCATGCGCTGAAACTTGTTGTATTTGTAAACGGACATATGTCTATAAGACCTAGAAAGGCACGCGGAGTGGTAATTTCCATGCATTGAAACCTGGAGTGTTTGTAAATGGGCATATGTCTATAACACCTATAAAGGCATGCGAGACGTAGAAAGGCACGCAGAGTGGTAATTTCGATGCGCTATAACTTGGAGTGTTTGTAAATGGGCATATTTCTATAAGACCTAAAAAGGCAGGTGGAGTGGTAATTTCCATGCATTGTAACTTGGAGTGTTTCTAAACGAGAATATGTCCATAAGACCTAGAAAGGAATACAGAGTGGTAATTTCCATGCGTTGTAACTTGGAGTGTTTGTAAAGGGGCATATGTCTATAAGACCTAGAAAGGCACGTCGAGTGGTAATTTCCATCTGTTGTAACTTGGAGTGTTTGTAAATGGGCATATGCCTATAAGACCTAGAAAAGCATGCAGAGTGTTAATTTCCATGCGCTCTAACCTTGAGTGTTTGTAAATGGGCATATGCCTATAAGACCTAGAAAGGCACGCGGTGTGCTAATTTCCATCCGTTATAACTCAGAGTTTTTGTTTATTTCCATGCGATGTAACTTCGAGTGTTTGTAGATTTCCATGCATTGTATCTTGGAGTGCTTGTAAATGGGCATATGCCTATAAGACCTAGAAAGGCACATGGAGTGTTTGTAGATTTCGATGCGCTATAACTTGAAGTGTTTGTAAATGGGCATATGCCTATCAGACCTAGAAAGGCACGCAGAGTGGTAATTTCCATGCGTTGTAACTTGGAGTGTTTGTAAATGGGCATATGTCTGTAAGACCTAGAAAGGCACACAGAGTGATAGTTTCCATGTGTTGTAACTTGGAGTGTTTGTAAATGGGCATATGTCTATAAGACCTAGAAAGGCATGTAGAGTAGTAATTTCCATGCGCTGTAACTTGGAGTGTTTGAAAATGGAGTGTTTGTAAATGGGCATATGTCTATAAGACGTACTGTAACTTGGAGTGTTTGTAAATGGGCATATGTGTATAAGATGTATTGTAACTTGGAGTGTTTGTATATGGGCATATGTATAAGACCTAGAAAGGCACGCGGAGTGGTAATTTCCATGAGTTTTAACTTGGAGTGTTTGTAAACGGGCATATGTCTATAAGACCTAGAAAGGCACGTAGTGGTAATTTCCATGCACTGTAAATTAGAGTGTTTGTAAACGGGCATATGTCTATAAGACTTAAAAAGGCATGCGGAGTGGTAATTTCCATGCACTATAACTTGGAGTGTTTGTAAATGTACATATGTCTATAGGACCTAAAAAGGCACATGGAGTGGTAATTTCCATGCGTGTTTGGAAACGAGCACATGTCTATAAGACCTAGAAAGGCACGGAGTGGTAATTTCCATGCGTTGTAACTTGAAGTGTTTGTAAATGGGCATATGTCTATAAGACTCAGAAAGACACGCTGAGTGGTAATTTCAATGCGCTGTAACTTAGAGTGTTTGTAAATGGGCATATGTCTATAAGACCTAGAAAGGCACGCAGAATGGTAATTTCCATGCTTGTTTGTAAAGGGGCATATGTGTATAAGACCTAGAAAGGCACAGAGTGGTACTTTCCATGCATTGTAACTTGGAGTGTTTGTAAATGGGCATATGTCTATAAGACCTAGAAAGGCACGCGGAGTGTTAATTTCCATGCATTGTAAATTCGAGTGTTTGTAAACGGGCATATGCCTATAAGACCTACAAAGGCACACAGATTGGTAATTTCCAAGCACTGTAACCATTGAGAATTGAAGTGGAGGACATTTACTTTTTGGTTGGTCTATCATGCCGGGGGGAGGTTGTGAACCTCAAGTTGAAGGGAGAAGGTAGTGAGATGAAGATAGAAGAATATATTGACCAATAAACAACCTCAGTCTGAAGATCATTGTCCTAGTCTTGACCGGGATCACAGGTTCGGTCTCATTTCACGAGGCATTGAGGTTGCTCATGTTCTATATAGTGTAGTATGTGAGGCCCACAGTGTATGATTGGTGTACCTCAATATTGAAAAATGTGAAGAGCTAGTTGACAGAGTGCAAGCAGGAGGATGGAAAGAAATTTTGGGTTTGCCTCCATCTTGTGCAGCTTCTTTTTTGAGTGATTCTAGGTTTGGGACCTAGAGTTGATATTCTTCACCGGGGACCTCACGATTCAGTCATGGATGACTATCCCTAAAAGGGGATCGAATTCATAGGAGATCCAAACATGCCACTTCCACCAGGGTTCGCCTACTATGACATGGGTATGTCAAAAAAGTTTTACATATTTCATTTTTTTTTGTATTTTTGTATAATTATGGAAAAAATATTTTTGGATAGTGCTTAAGTATTGACTAGACTTTGTGTTCTGTAGACGTGGGTCCGCAACGGCTTGAGGGTTTCCCTCAACATCGACAGAGGAACCGGCGAGACAAGGCGGAGGGAGGAGAGGTCGAGAGGGTCCTGAAAAACGTGCAAGGCAACCTGTCATGTTTGACTCGTAGAAAACACATGGTTTAGGTAGAGGATCTACCTAAAGCCATGCAGCGACAGGTGGTTGGTGTACCCAGAGCATGGGTATGACTCTTTTGGCATCTCGCAAATGTCGTGTTTTGCTACGACACACATCCAGCACCACAGGCGTAGATGTGGTGTGATATTGTAATACCATATGTATGTGTATTGAGGGTGTTAGCCCCATTTTGTATTATAAACACCATATTTTTTGAAATATATAAAAGCGAATCTTCAACTTTACTTATATTTTACAATGTGTACATTGATTAAATGGTTTTCTTTTCTTTTAATTATGTGACAAATGCCAATCTAAAACAAAGTTAGCATAAGAATCGGATACATGATTAGAACTCCTAGGAATATGATAATATGTAATAAAATGAAATTGTCATTCTAAAAGACGTACTCGTAGGAATCATCGGAGTAACGTAGGCCACATTTCTAGGCTCGACCAACTTATTCCCTTCATAATATTCTAACTCATAGGCTCCTTTTTCTAGAACACGTCACACGATATAAGGACCATGCCACATGGTCTTAAACTTGCCTGCCCCCAGTGTTTCTTTGGCTTGATCATATAAGAGGACCAAGTCACCCTCGACGTACAACAAAGGACAGACAAACTTATCGTATTGGACCTTGACACATCACTTGTTTKCCTTGATAGTCGTAGAAGCATCTCGACGCTCCTTATCAAGACTCTCTAGGTGTACAAGGCATCGCTTGAGATTGGAAGTGTCAGGTAGGAGCACGAATGCCAACCTAAGAGAAGGGATTTCACATTCAATAGGTAAAATTGACTCCACACCGTGTACTAGTTGGAAAGGGGAAAATTTGGTAGCAGTCACCGAGGTTCGGTATGCTCAGAGTGCAGGATATAACATGATGTGCCAATCAGGTTTACTCTAAAATCCTACTGACATTTTTTTGCAAAATGGTCTTGAGAGACTTGTTGATGACCTCTACTTGTCCATTTTCATTTTTCTAGGGATAATAGGGAGAAGAATGACCATGTGTAAACCCCAGCTTAGTTGTTAGTTCTTCCATCATCTCATTCTGAAAGTGACTACCATGGTCAGTGACAATCTCACTCGAAATACCAAATCGGGTGATAGTTTGATTGAATATGAAGAATGTTGCAGTCTTCCCATCAGACTTGATTGTGGGCATGGCCTCGACCCACTTGGTAAAGTAGTCGACGACCACGATAATGTGTTGATTCCCTCCAGCTGAAGTTGGGTTGCAATCAATGAAGTCTGGCGCACACTTGGTGAAGGGACCAACGGTAATGACTGGATGAAGAGGGGCTGGATGCAAACACATTTTTCAAGTGAACACCTGGCAGGGGTGACACTTTTTAACTGCTTCAATGCAATCTTTAAAGATCATAGGCCAAAAAAAATCAGCTCGCAATATTTTTTGGGTTGTCGTAAACCTAGATAGATGATCACCACAAGCCCCAATGTGGCAATCATTTTGAATAGACTCGGCTTCTCTCTGAGTTAAACAATGACGCAAGATATCGTCTATTCCTTGATGATACAAAGTGTCACCGACGATATTATATTTCT
Organism: Picea engelmannii; assembly: GCA_009831015.1. Lineage (NCBI taxonomy): Eukaryota > Viridiplantae > Streptophyta > Pinopsida > Pinales > Pinaceae > Picea > Picea engelmannii. The sequence continues at coordinate 893,965 of ML784462.1, read as the reverse complement.
TAGCTTGGTACCTTATACATCGTCGGTCATCTCGCTAGAGATGCTAAGGGAACTTCAAGGTTTGAAGATAGAGAACAATGTCTCCATACCAAGGGTCAGACGACGAGACAAGAAAAATGTGTTCATCCACAAATGAATCAACATGGATAATGTCCTCATATAATCGTGGGAAATCGAATATCAACTCCACAAAGACTAGGGATTTCTTATCAAGATAAAACTCTTGTAAAATGAAAATCCACTTATTATATTTTCCCCCTATGATAGGTCAGGTGAAGACGTATTGAAATGGATTGACATCAGCAACCACTATAGTCTTACAAAGTAATATATAATGACGCAACCGCTAGACTGCGTGAATGAGAACCAAAGCTATATTTTTAACGTGAGTGTAATTAAGTTCAGGACCAGAACCATACCAATCTTATCGTCAGATGCGATGATATAAAACAAATAATCTCTACTTTAGTCAGGAGACTTCAATAGAGGTGTCGACACCAAAGATTTATTCAAAGCATTGAACGACTCCTGGGCTCACTCATCCCAGATAAAAGTGGTGTCCTTCTTCAAAAGACGCATGAAACCTTTAGTGATAGTGGCATACTTCACTATAAACCTACGAAGAAATTTGGCGTTCCCTTGTAAACCCTGAAGTTGTCTAATTGTGCATAGGGGAGGCAACCAAAGTATTTCCTTAACCTTAAGTGGATCCACCATGATCCCAGTCTCATAAACTAGAAAACCTAAAATATGACCAAACTTAACGAAAAAGATGCACTTGTGAGGGTTCAACTAGATTTTATAGTAACGACATATTTTGAAAACAAGAAGAAGGTGAGTAACATGATTTGCTCTCTTGCGAGAGTGAGCAGCAACATCATCAAGGTAAGATTTGACCATTTGCTTAAGATCATGAAAAGCAAAATTCATGGCACGTTGAAAGGTTGAGGATCTGATCGATGAAAGGTGTGGGGAAGTTGTCTTTCGGACAGACCTTGTTCAAGTCACAAAAATGCATACATACATGGATGGTTCCTTGCTTGTTATCTACAAGAATGAGGTTGGATACCCATTCGGTCAAGGGAATTGGGTAGATGAAACTAGCATTGAGTAGCTTCTCCACCTCTGCATTAATAAAAGGGGCCTTTCGAGGGTTGACAGCTCTAAGACGTTTTCGAATAGGTTTAGTATCCAGATAAGTTCTAATCTCATATTTGACAATACGAGGGTCGATTCCTGACATCTCTTCATAGGACCAAGCAAATATGTCTTGAAATTCCTTGAAGAGCTCGTTGTAGATCAGGATTTCCTCTGGCGAACAATCCACACCAATATTTACATTTTCAACGTTACCAAGGGTACGAGAGATGTCAATTGTGACAGTAGGAAAATACTCACCATATTTCCTTCATCATAAATTTCATGTGTATCAAGTGGAACTATGACGTGACTGACTATCTCACTCAAACTAGATCGAAAGTCGACTTGTTTGATTCTTTCAAGATCTGGGAGAAAATAAGAGTGGTGATGCAGGTCATCCCAAGGTTTGTTAGAACCATTCATGGCTTCGATGATGGCTTTGTCCGAGGGAACAGTCTTATTAAGGAAATCATGTGAACAAGAAAATGAAGTGGCCCACATGGGCCTAGACACGAGATCCTCCTCGTCCGTTGCCAAGGGAACATGATCGGGATTGGCGAAAGATTCAAGAACAACTTGATACGCAATCTTTGCTCCTAATAGTGGCATGTCCATACCATCATGCGACTGACCTTCACTAGACAAAGTCAGGGAAGGTAGGGTCCACATAACATTAAAATAAGACGTGCGGAAAGGAATGGACCTCCTAGTCGAGACGGGCCTATTGGACATGACATAAATGTGATGGTCTTATGCCGAGAAGTCGAAAGTAACCATAAGGGAAGAATACATTCCAACACTGATATTCTCAGTTGTCGGTTGAGAATTGTTGGTCACAGGGATCGTCGGTCGAAGAGATGCATTAGGACTAGACTATGCAAAGGATAACTGATAGATCGTCACAATATTACCTTCATGAGGAGAACAAGAGTACGAAAGACAGACAGCATGACGACGATCATAGCATAAGTCCAATTGCGACCTAGTAGAAGGTTATAATCAAGAGGCGCATCAAATACCTCTACGTCCACATCTACCATCTTCCCACCTAACTAAGCTGGAAAGGCAAGGAGAATACCGTGAGGGCGGAAGGAATGACCGTCGAAAGTAGTCAACATGTTCAATGACTTGGAAAGGGTCGGAGAATAGAGAGATTTCCAACAAACTAGGAACATCATACATGTAGCAGCACCAGTCGACATCACATAAGGGGTTTGACCTAGGTCCTCAACAATAGAGTAGTTCTAGGCAACTCTAGCATTTGGATTATGGGTAGAGCGCTTAAGTACTCCTTTCGGAATATGAGGCGGTGGCTCTGGCTTCTCAATCTGTAAAGTCATCTCTAGAGGAGGAGGAGATTCTAGACCAGGATTAATTTGTTTAGAACTATAGTCTTGAGATCGAGTGGCTACATCGATTTTCACATCAACCATATTTATATATAAACAGTCACTAACTTGCAACTGCTGGTTTTGACCTCCAACGGCTACATTTCCAGCATTTGAGGAGCTCGAGGATAAGTGTTGATTATGTGGGAGTCAGCAAGGCAGGTGATTGGGCTAATAGCCTCGCATCTTCTACAAGTTTGGGGCACAAATGGGTAAGGTGGTCATCTATGCAAAGCTTACAGGGAAACTTCACCTTACGTTTTTCTTGTTTTCCCTCAAATGGGTAAGGTGGTCATCTGTGCAAAGCTTACAGGGAAACTTCACCTTACGTTTTTCTCGTTTTCCCTCAAATGGGTAAGGTGGTTATCTATGAAAAGCTTACAGGGAAACTTCACCTTATGTTTTTCATGTTTTCCCTCTCCATCATTACTACCCTTCTTCTCATTATTATTATTGTCCTTGGGTTTGTTACCATTGTTCCCACCCTTACGGTTATTACATCCTTTCTTCTTACTCCCTCCTGGTTGTTGGTTACCACTCGGGTTGGTCGACGATTGTACTGAGTGTAGATCTACCCAACTGGGTGTGGTTGGAAGACACAGACGAGGTTTCTCCTCCTACAGACTAGCTTAAAGACAACTCTTTCAACTGGTTCGTCACCGAGTCTACGGACTTTACATTGGCAGAACCTACGATGCCATCAGCATGAGGTTCGAGATTTTGCCTAGGGTCATAAGTAGACCGCGATGCATCAGGAAGAAGGTAGTATGACATCCCAAACTGAGCATAAATCGAATACAATTGTTGGGCCCTAAAAATCGCTTCCTCCTCAGTGGTAACCCCAGAAGTAGCAACGTCCTTCGAGATAGGAGGGTGTAAATACTTCAGAAACCATCCTAAAAAAAGGTCAGGGGTATAGGGGTCTTAATCAACCTCTTCCATCTATGCCACTCCTGGATATGGTCTCATATATGAGTGGTGGTTCCCTGGCGTAAAGTTGACAACAGTTCTAAGCCAACATCATAACAAATGGGCAACTAGAAGTGGTTAAGAAAGACCATTACCAACTGACTAAAAGTCCCATTAGCCCCCTTGGGTAGCTCAATATATGATTTTGCAACAACTCCAATGAGGGTGCATTGAAATAATCTCAAACGAATAGAATTGTCATTAAAGGAGTTTGATGAGCACCAAAGGTGAAAGGTAGTGACATGACCAGGATCCTCTCCATTCTTTCCCTCGAACTTCAGGATGTCAGAAGGAAACTTGGTGGGGACTGGGGGCCACGTAGCATCGTGACTCATAGGGTCATTCATTAACTTAGCCAAATCTGGCAGATTAAGCGTGGCCAGAAAAGGGAGACGAGGTTGTGACATCTGGCCCCAACCTCCCAAGAAAGATTATGCTTGTGGATTTGCAGTCCATCCAGGGTTTTGGTAAACACCATGGCTCTCTCTAGCATTTTAAGACCCTCCTCCGGGCTAATTCATATAAGGTTGGTTGGGCATAATTCCAGCTAGAATATTCTCTTGGGGGTTATAGAAATTGCCCCTAGCTAGATTAGATCCAGATTGGGGGTTTCCCAAAGTGTGAAACTAACCTCCACCAGGTTGGAAACCAGAGGATAGATGCAGATTCGTCATGCCAAAAGCATTGGTCAGAATCTGTCGAGGAGGGAGGATTGTAGGACAAAACTTGAGATGAAGCTTGTCCACGAGGTTGATTATTCCACCCAGAAGTAAGAGGATTGGACCCAAGGTTAAAAGCAGGGATAACTCCCATAATAGGAGTCATTTGAGGGATTTGAGATCCACCAAATGAAAAGGGAGTGTAGGGAGATGTACTACCCCCAAGCCCAATGCTAGCATTAGGGCCAGCAACTAGGATGGAGCTTGAAAACTGCGAAGTGAAATTAGGCATACCATAAGAAAATGGACTAGAAGCCATAGGGATAGAGTGAACATTGTAGCCCGGTGAGTGGCAAGAGACCCAAAGGGGTTTGAGGCAGTAGCTTGAGCATTAACTATAGGCCAACCCATAGTAATGATAGGTACCTCCGGAACTATGACCATAGAGGTTGCAGGAGTCGAAGGGGTGTCAATAACTATAGTAGGAATGGGAGTCGAAGGGCTCCCGGAATTTTGAAGATCAGGTTCAGTACTCATCCTTGTAGAATCACAAGCCCGAATGGTGGATGTGCGTGTACCACGTATAATGACTCTACGCCTTTTAGAAGGCAAGGACATGAAATCTAGTGGTAATTGTAACAAGCAACGGGATAGGCGAGGAGGCTCGTCTGACTCCACAATGACTTAAGACTCTATATATAAAAAATACATCCTAAGGCCAACTAGTAAGCAAAGGGCACACCAAAATTCAAACGGCCAATATGCATGCAAACATGGTAAAGTGGTTGAGTGGCCTCCCTCCCTAAAGAAGGTATGTCTCACCCAAGAGGGGCCTGAGACTCCCTGCTAAAGATCGGAGGTAACAGAATCAGTTATAAGGGCCCTCATGGGCTTAACAACCAGTCGGTCAGATCCCCCCGGAGAGGTAATCCTCCATAAAGGTTGTGTGTTGTCTGACCCTTATCTGACCCAGGGTACCTGCAGAATAACCCCTGCAAGTAACATATGAGACACCTAAGTCAAGCAACTAATAAACCATTGTATAACCAATGCACAGGTGAGCAGTCGTAAGTCAGGTCCATCGTATGGGCAGGGTAGCAAAGCCCGAAACCTTGAAAGCACCGCCTCTCACAAAGGTAAAGGCACTAACAAGATCCCCATATACGAATAGATCGCCAGAAATATCTTTGATGCTAGGAAGGTATCGGGGGGATATCCCTTCAACCAACTTCACGCGACCTCGTGATTAACTCCGGTGTGAGAAGAGCCTCCTGATCTTACCAATTATACAATGGATTTCTCCACTCCCTGACTCAGACACATATGTTGATTTAATTGCTTTGGAGAAGTTTACTCACAAAATCCTACTCCAAGGCACTAAATCCTAGGCTAGTTTGTGCACCCTAGAAAATAAAATCGTTACTAATAAATTTTAAATTATAGTGTTGATTTTATGGCCGTGATTACTCAAAAAGGTATGGTGATGAAACTCACGATGTTATGACTCTGCAAGAAAAGTAAATATGAAAATAATACAAAGTCCTAACTTTAACTTTTAATGTATGATATTCTTCTAAAAACGATGCAATTTTCAAATTCAACTCTACAATTCAGAAGTAAAATGCAATTTTTTACTGTATGCACTAAGCTAATGATAAAAACTCAAAAGACAAAAAATGTCAAGCAATGCAAAATGCCTATATTTTGTATTTTCAATATATCGGAACTGAAAATGCATGGACTGGAAATAACTTTATATATAGCCCTACTATGTATAAAAAATAGATAACTCAAGCAGGATATCAAGCAACGAAACACCTAGCCCAATGTACAAGGACAATAAAAATGAAAAGAGGAAGAGAAAAACTTCGCCCAAAAATTCAACTAAAAGAGGGTTTCATGTCATCCAATAGGAACTCAACAGGCACTACAAGGACCTACGAAGGCTCAACAAGCATCAAATCTCACCCAGCAAACACCAGACCAAGCAACTAGGTAAGGAAAAAAGGTGTACGTGACTATTTGGGAAAACAGAGTGTATATACGCAGCTTGCAGTGAGACAGTCTACGTGTATACGCGACTATCAAGGCAAAAGGCACGTATATGCTTTGAAAAGGCCAGACAATGAGTTATATTTTCTATATTTAATAAATTTAATAAAACAAAAAACCACATTACAAAAATTGTAAAAATTTTAAATTCCCCCATGTGGTGTGATTCTATTCTACCAGTTTGAAATATAAGAGGTTCACATTATTGATTATTTAACTATTTAAAATTATTTTATTTATATTTATTATTATAATTTTTAATTTCAAAATTTTAATTTTAACTAATCTACATAATAAAGTATAAAATAGTTGTTTTATATAATAATTATTAATTAATAGCTTAAATTAAAATTTATTTTCTTTTAAAGTTATTTAATCTAGTTTAGATTAATGTTAAGCAAATATATGAGTGGGCCTAATAGTTAAAAACATGTGTTTCCTCTTAAAAGGTCACAAGTTCACAAATTAAACTCTAAATAAATTAAACTAATGTTTCACAAACTTAACTATATATTTAATTAAATATTATAAATATAGAGAAAAATGACTATAACTCTTTAATTATATTAAAAATATATATATCAATTAATAAATAAATTAGTTTAATTAAATATTTTTTATAATTAAATATATTAAAAATAATTTTTTAAAATATAAATTATAAAATTAAATTAAATAATTGAAAACATAAATTATAAAATTAAATTACATTTTATTTGAAAATGAGTTACTTTAAATTTTTAATTAATAATTTTCCATTAAATGTTAACTATCATATTTAAATTTTTAATTAATAATTTTCCATTAAATATTAATTATCATATATTTTTTAAATGCTAATAGAATATATATTTTCTAAATGGTAATATGTTAATTATCATATATTTTTTAAATGCTAATAGAATATATATTTTCTAAATGGTAATAGAATATAAAATTATATGATATTAAATTTAATTAATATTTTTCATTAAATTTTACTTATCATATATTTCTAAATGATAATAGAATATATAATTTATCTAATTTTATCTAAATATAATATAGACCTAATCTTATTTTTGCCTTACAAATATTTACAATATTTAAAACCAAAATATACATACAACTATTTATAATATTTAAAATCAAAGTATACATACAAATATTTACAATATTTAAAACCAAAGTATACATAGAATTAGATATTGTTTAGATAATAGAAAACCAGCTATACAGTAATTTATACAGAATGTGAAAAACATATAAAAATATTAATAGTTTTACTAATCAAAATCAATTATTGATTTCTCTAAATTAAAAAATAAATAAATCATATATACCTAGAAATGTCTAAATTAAAAAATAAATAAATCATTATGCTTGCCTGGTGGATTTCTTTTTTAAATTATAATGCTTAAATTAAATTCTGGTTGTTTTTCATCTTTGTAATTGGCTCTTCATGAATTAGTTTGTCTCTAGACTGTGTTATTTTCATTTTGTCATATTAGAATATGCAACAGTTTAATTGGAAAATAGAAATGACCTCTCTGAAATCCGTTTTCATATGTCTTTGCAACTTATTTTCCCATTTCCAGAGCTGGATATTAAATATTTTGATCTGGAACTCCCCTACCATGATGCTACATATGAAAAGGTTACATTTGAGAACAATGATATACTACCACTTGCATGATACTATCACAATGTAATCGCAAATTATTAAATAATTATTAAATACACATTAATGATTTCAACCGCAAACCCAATATTTTCATTCCAATGACCATCACATACTATAAACCCTAACCATGAGCTAGTTTCACATAAATGTAAATGAGAACTTTAAATGAAGCAACATTCCCATTCTGAACCCTCATTTTTGCAAATATGTTGTAGATAAAATCCATATAAAGATAAGTGTAAGCTAGGCCATTATTCATGCTAAGAAAAGCTCTGAGATCAATTACAGAAAGAGAGGAAATAAGAAAGAAATGCCTACCTGGAACTGGAAGCCCAGATTCAGCATAGTTTGATTTGATGTTGCTTGCTTGATATCCTTAATTGCAATGAGCAGGGAAGTCCTCCATGTTGCTCCAATATATAATCCAGTTCCAACTCGAACAAATCTCAACCTACAAACAGAACAGAAAAGCATGAGAACAGAACAGAGTGACCCTGAATGAGATCAGGACGAATAACCCACAGAAAAGGTTGGTTTCTAGCCTCTAAACCCCACGCTAACTCTAGGAGTTCTTGGTCAGACATAACAGCTATGCTTCTGAAGCAAACATAAATAACTGAATAGGGCTTCTGGCAGTCCAACCATTTCACACAGCCCGTTTCTTCAGTCCACAAGCTGGCAGAGATATCAGATATTTTATCATTTCCAGATTTTGCCTGTAAAACAAGAGGGCCTATCGTATACAAGGCTGGAAGTCTCTTTAGGAGTGCGTCGAGTATAGGACGATCAAGTTCATCAAAGGTATTAAGTAATACCAAATCGGCTTCCAGAGT
>ML784462.1:836775-861079 GCA_009831015.1 Picea engelmannii | reverse complement strand
TTCGTAGGTCCATGCAAACACATCAACAAACTCTCTCAGCAACTCAGTATATCCAGCCCTCCGTTCCTTGGTCAAACTCCTTGACAACTTGAAAAACTTAGGCTCCTCTGGGGTGCCAATGTTGCACTCAGCTGTGTCAGCATCATCACCTGAAACTCTATCTTTTACTGCCACATCATTCCCATTGAACAATCTTTCTAACGGGACTAGTCCCCTCAGAATGTAATTGCTCGGTAGTTGAATAATCTGGTGGTCAACGATTTTATTTAAAAACACCTCAGGGTGAGGGTCACCTTCTGTGTCAGGATCCTCATCAATGTGCAACGCAAAAAAATCATCAACAGATTGGAGAAATTTTTCGATTTCCAGATCATCTTCAAATACCTTCCAATGCTTGACATTGTCCGGCACAGAAGGTCTATATTTTATTTCAACATCAGATTTGACCATAGGCAGTAGAGGAACTTCGAGCAAACTAGTTGAGATAGCTAAAGAATCGGTTGAATCATTTTCCTCCCTCGAAATGAAAGAAAAGTTAAAATCCAAGAAGAAATTATCAACTAGGTCCCATACCTCATTTCTGTAATTTCTGAGTCGGGGATTATAAGCATGATAGGCATTTCTGGCCTGCTAGATAATCAACTCAGCATCTCCAAATATTTCTATCTCTTTAATTCCCATTTCCTTTGTAGCCCTCATACCCAAAACAAGAGCTTCATACTCTACCACGTTGTTGGTGGTGTCAAATTCTAGCTTATAAGACAGGGATGCGGTCTCCTGAGACGGCGACACAAAAAACACCCCAGCACCAGCGCCTTCCTTGGAATAGGCTCCATCAAAAAACATTTTCCAGACGGGAGTGATGGAGGGAGGGAACTCAAGAGGTGTGGTGGGTTGTTTTCTGAGATTAAGAGGAGGCTCGGGAGCATGAGTGAGTTGTAGTAGACTGGAACCTAAATCAGTGTCTAAGGAAAAAATGGGATGATTGGTGGGATTGGCTTCATCGCTGATTATATAGGCAAATTGGGCTTCTCTGTATAACCTCCTATGTTCTCCCCCAAACACTAGGATAGTAGCATAGGTCAGGTCCATCTGCAAAGGTCCCCCAAGACTTTTTATCCAATATCTTGATAATAGCATACCGAACTTAGTGGGGACATCAGCCACTACAATATCCATGACCACACTTTTCATGGGCAACTGAAACAAGGTCATGACCAGGTCTTTGATAACCCCTAGACATTGAACTTTCCTGGAGTCAAAGGAATAGAGGTCATGATAGGCTCAGGTGACTTCTAGTCCTAAATCTTCCATGAAATTTTTGGGCATGAGGTTGTGAGAAGCCCCTGAATCCATGAGGCAATTATGCAACACTTTCTCATGTATGTTCAGGGAGGTGTAGAAGGGAGGGGATGAATCATCTTTGTCCTCTACCATAGGACCTAGAATAACTGCAGGCTTTTCATCTTGCAAATTGATGGAGTCTGTGGGAAGGCATGAGGTCTCAGACTGTAACATCTCAAAGAAGCATTTCTTGAACCCTTCATGTTTAATCAATTCAGTCAGAGGCACATGGATTCTGATCTTTTGAATTTCATGCTCGAAACTAAAAGAAGATTTAAGATTAGAGATTTTTCTTATTTCGAGAACGTGACTCTGAATAATGGGAGAGAGGGGTCGGGTCTTCTTACCTCTGTGACTGTCTGCTACTTCATTGGCAGGCCTCTATGTTCTAGTGGACTGCTCAAGAACATCAGGTGCTATTGTCTGCTTCTTAGACCTCAGATCATACCTGCCTCGGATGCCACTAGCCTTGTCTCCCTTGCTCAACTCATTTAGCTGACTGTCCATGAGAGACTCCTCGTATGTTTATTGAGTGAGATGAGGAAAAGGAGGAGTATCTCCGAAGCAATGGATTTCAGGCTTAAGTTCGTCTATTTCCCCTTCTTCATCTTTGGCCACAAAATTGTTCTGAAAAGGGGCATGAATTCTCTGGTCTTCTCTATCTATTCCCCTCTCTCTATGCATATTCAGGGGAGTGATATTGTTTGGCCTCCTGAAACCCCCTTTGATTTTGGCGCCCTGAGGGCCCTTGTAAATTTTCTTCCTTTCCACCTTCAGTCTCTCCATCTCTTCAGACAGAAACTTCATCATCTTGGTCAATTCATCCACTTGAGGGTGGGGCACAGATGGGCCAGAAGTCGAGGCTTCAGATTTTTCATTTCTTCTATCTCTGTCAGCCTTGTTTCCCAGTCTATTAGCAGCTAATATGTTGGATTCCACTTCTATGGATGCATCTTGCATTTGATCTAAGGAGGTGGCTCTTCTTTCTCTTAACAGAAGACAAAAATCAGGGCCAAATGCACTGGAATAAGAAATCTTGGTTGAGGCTTATGAGGGCTTTATTTCAGCAGGGATTTTGTTATACATCTTATTGAATCTTTTGGAGAAGTCAGAGATAGACTCTCCATCCATATTCTTCAAAGACCTTAACTCTGTCATGTAATACATGAAGTCCTTCCTATCTCCCCACTGCCTCAGGAAAACACTATCCAGAGCTTCAATTCCAGCAATAGATCCGGGGGCCAATCCTCTAAACCATTTCCTCACCTCATCGTCCAGGATCTGGACAAAGAATCTCATCCAGACATCTTCAAATTCAATATTCAGGTTGTCTGCATAACTGTAGAAAGCAGACAGATGCTCTTCTGCAGTTATGTCCCCTTCCCCGGTGAACTTGGGCATGTACTTCAAGTAGTCTCCAGCAGGGAGAGGATTCATAGGATGGGGTAGGATTAAGGGATCATATCTAGCAGCGACTATGGCATCCATTCTATTCAGAGGGGGATTAACACCAACCATAGGAATATTAGGTGGAGGAGAACTGGGAGGAGAAGGAGTTCGCAAAGGAGCTACTGGGAGTGAGTCTCAGAGTGGAGTGGGAAATAAGAGAGGATTTAAGGAGAAGGATAATGAGCTCAAGTCAGTAGGTGATCCTCTTTGTGAAGGAGTGGTGGAATATTTTGTAGTCCCAGGTCTTCGTCGAGGAACAACTTTAGAGGAGAGGGGAGTGATAAGGATTTCTCCCTCCAATCCTAGACTAGGAGGGGAAAACTCAACAGGAACACTCCCAAAATTCAGGAAACAGGAAACCTCTCAAGGAGGTCTATCAAGAAATCGAGGAGGAGAAAATGGAGTTCTTACAGAAGGAGATGGTGGATTACCTGGTTCAGTGGTGAAGATTTCTCCTTGAGAGGGCTTCCCTTTTCTGATAATCACCTCCGGATTTTCTTCAGGCGTGGCCAGAGGCAGCTGTGGATGGGACTACGTGTGTCTACCACTGAAAGCCATAATTAATACAGCAAGTTCTCCCCAGTGGGGTCATCACAATGGAGTCACCAGGTGCACAGAAGCAATCTGATAATTCTGATATCTGATGCACCTTCAGAATCAGTTAATCGTTGTCGTTCAATCCCGGAGAAAATATTCAACTTCGTCTCCGGCAACGGCGCCAGAGATGTTAGCATCGGAAGTCACTCCTGGATTACAGCTGGAGCAGAGCCCGACACCCAATATTTAATGTCACGATTTGTTTATAAAGCGATGATCAAATGGAAGTAAACTCATAACAATATCGTCTCAACTTCTGAAACTAGGCCAGACATGCATGGGCAAGTGAGGTCTTAGATAAACTTCAAATAGTGAGTTGTAATAAGGGTGAGCAGGGGGAAGACTTGTATGAGAAGAGTGCAAGGGTCTGTCATAAACATTAGGTTCCTAAAAGAATGGGGAAGAAAGCGTCCAAACACAAGGTCCTCTTACATTCAAACACAGAAAACCAGAGAGTACAGCGATGCAATGATAAATCCTTTATCATATCATAACTGCAACAATTCGCACGAATCAGTCGTTCATGAACTCTCTTAGCATAAGATGAAAAACTTAGATGGAATAGGAAAATTGTTTGTCATAAAACAAGAAATCTCATATACAGATGCACAGCCAGAGAACTAGAATGGTTGTTAAAACTTTATAGTCTGGAGCTTCTCTCTACCATCGATAGATACAAAAATGGAGAAAACACCTACATATACTCAAAACAACATCAGCAACAAAATCAAGATGTTGCATTAAAAACTTTGCATCTGCATGGATTTTGACAATCTGCACCTGCAGTCTCTGAATGATCGTGCACCTATGGAAGACGCAATCGAACTCGTGACAGTTTCATGGGTGAATCGACGTGCCTTTAATTCGTCGCTAGACTTTCCCATTATGGCAGAGGCGATGTCTAACCACCACCAACTACCTCAATAAATGCTTCATTGGGATTGAGAATGGCCTGGCCGACTCAGCACCTTTGGGGCGTGGAAGGCTACTCGCACTACCACCTAGATTAACTGAATGGCCTGATGAACATGCGTGGAGGCCAGCGTGAAGGATGGGGCACATAATAGGAGTGGTGGCGCCAAAACCATGAGGGTGAGATAAGAAGTGATGAGGTGTGAGAGAGGCGGCAAGGGAAAGCACATGGCGAAAGGCAATAAGCGGAAGGGGGGGGAGATGAGATATGATGGGCACATTTCAATGAGAGGCTGATGTGGAAGGGAGCGGGACACACGGCAGACAGTGAATGGATGATGAGATGGGGACGGGACCACACAGACCAAAAGAGGGGAGATTGACAGATGTCGTGGAGAGAGGGGATCACACGGAAATAAGGGAGAGGCGGCTCAGGAGGATGACATGACGGGGAGAAGGACCCACATCGATTAAAAATAGAGTGGCTGAGAAAGATGGGATCACCTGAGCACCATTGATCTTAGTGCTTTGATCTCGACCGTTGGGAAGATGCACATCTGATTTTGGAACCCCCCCCCCTTCGCTTAAAGGTAGAAAGGCGGGGGGGGGTCCGAAATCGCCTTGGGTGCCATTGATCCGGGCGCTCCGATCATGACCGTTGAATAGGTGTGCCCTCGATTCCGGACCCCCCCCCTTCCGCTTAAAGGTATAAAGGCGGGGGGGCTCTGGAATCCTATGTGTGTTGCTAATCCGGGCACACAAATCTCTACCATCCAAATTTTCTTTCCGCTTAATCACAGGCGCACTTTGCATCCGAACTTAGGGCAAGTGGGTTTTTAACCCATTCCTTCTCTTTTTACCCCCCTTTACAAGAAATGTCGCTAACAGTATTCTGGTTACTTTTATGATATTATATATGGTTTTTTTGGTATTTTGTGTCTTATGGATCACGTGTGAAAATATGTATTTACATGCATATGTCAATGTTATTTCATATGTGTGCAAGATGTCAATCTAAAATTTGATTAGCTAGAGTATCTGTAATTTGGTTTAATCTCCTAGGAACATGAAAATATGTAATATAATCAAAGTTTCATTCTAAGAGATCTACCCTAAGGAATCGCCAGTGTAAAGTTGGATCATGAACCCTGTATACTCTGTTTAACTGAGACACAACCAATTGAGCATTGAGATAGACCCAGAGATGAGAGATACCCAATGACAAAGCGTCACAAAGAAACTCAATAACTACACTGTACTCGACGACATTATTTGTGGTGTCACCTAAGCATATACCTCCGGAGGATAACAACTGGCCCTGAGGTGTAAAGATTACCCAAGCTACAGAGGCAAGCCTCCAACTATGCCGACTAGCACCATCTGCATACCCAACGAACACCTCAGAATCACTTGACATCTGCCATATTGACAAAAGATAACATCAATGGCACGTCCATAACATTTAAAAGAAACAAAAAAGTAATAGTACAAAGACTATACATATGTTACAAAAAGTTACCCACAGTGACCTGCCTATGAGTAATACTTCTTAAGGTAGAGCCCATTTCTAGGTTCTTCCAAAGCATTCCCTTCAAAATCAACCAGATGATAGGCGCCCTTTTTTAATACCTTTTTAATGATGAAAGGCCCGAACCACATGAGTTTGAATTTGCCTGCCCCCAGGGGGTCCTTATCTTGGTCATAGACCAAGACAAGGTCACCTTTAGAGAAAAGTTGAGGATGAACGGACCTATCGTATTGACACTTGACCTTATGTTTGTGAGCCTTGTTGGCCAGGGCCGCATCACGATGTTGTTCATTGAGATGCTCAAGGTATACTAACCGTTCTTCGAGTGGAGAAGTGTCGGACAATAATTGTACTGCCAATTTTAGAGACGGGATCTGACATTCGATGGGCAAGATTGCCTCCAGCCCATAAACAAGTTGAAAATGTGAGAAACCGGTTGCATTATTAACAGATGTTCGGTAAGCCCATAATGTATAGTATAACATCAAATGCCAATTTGACTTGGCTGAGTTGATAGTTCGTTGTAGAATAGTCTTAAGAGTTTTGTTTATAGCTTCCACTTGCCCATTAGCCTGGGGGTAGTAGGGTGATGAATGTTCTTTCCGTAACCCAAGATTTGATGTTAATTTGTTCATCATCTGATTCTGAAAGTGACTGCCATGGTCAGTGACAATCTCCCTTGGGACGCCAAACCTTGCTATGATCTGGTTCAATAAAAAGAGAGCTACAGTCTCTCCATCATCTTTAAACGTTGGCATAGCTTCCACCCACTTTGTGAAGTAGTCGACAACCACAATGATATAGCGATGCCCCCTTGATGAAGGTGGGTTGCAAGTAGTGTAATCAATCCCCCACTTGGTGAAGGGACCAACTATGATGATAGGAAACATGGGAGCGGGATGTGCCCTCATCTTTCGAGAGAAGATTTTGCATGGATGGCACTTCTTGACCGATTCGATACAATCTTTGATAAGCATCGGCCAGAAGTAACCTGCTCATAGAATCTTTTGGGTTGTTTCTAACCTAGATAATTGACCGCCACAAGCTCTGGTATGGCAATCGTTGAGCACGATAACTGCCTCCTCATGTGTGAGACATCAACGTAAGATGTAGTATACACCTCTCTGATACAACGTATCATCGAGTATGAGATAATTCTTAGCCTGATGGCGTATACGCTGACGCTCATCACGAGTAGCAGAAGTGGGGCACTTCAAATTATGGAGGTAGATAAGTATATCTATGTACCAGGGATCTGAAGATTTGATCAAAAACATATCTCCCCGGATAGGCGATTCTTCAGGCACAACGTCACCTGACTCAACCGGAAGTTCTGAAATAAGCTCTGTGAAGACCAATGACTTTTTGGACTTTTCTTAAATGAAGTCTAAGTCAAACTCCTGGAGGATGACTATCCATCAACTAATTTTTCTGCCTATTACCCGTTGTGTCAACTTGTACTAGAATGGATTCACGACAGCAATGATGGTGGTCTTGCAAAATAGAACATAATGATGGAACCGTTGAACAGCATGAACTGTTGCCAATGCAAGTTTTTTGATATGAGAATAATTGAGTTCCGGTCCTACGAGGCCTCGTCTCAGGTAATAGATCATGTATTCTGAGAACAAATCATCTTCCTCAACTAAAACCATGCCAATGGTTGAGTCTACTGTAGCCAGATATAATAAGAAATCTTTGTTATAGTTAGGTGGCTGGAGCAGAGGGGAAGTTGTGAGGGCATGTTTTAATGTGTCAAAAGAGCGTTGAGTGGCATTGTCCCAGTAAAAAGGAACATCTTTCTTCAGTAAGAACATAAATCCCTTGGTGATTTCGGCATAGTTGGCAATGAAGCATCGTAAAAAGTTCGCCTTGACTTGTATACTCTGAAGTTGAAGGATTGTGCATGGGGGGGGCAATTGTATTATTGCCTCTACCTTGAGAGGATCGACCATGATCCCTGTTGTTGATACGATGAAACCTAACAAACATCCTGACGTTACGTGGAAGATGTACTTGTTTGGATTCAAGCGAATCTGAAAGTAGTGACAATGTTCGAAGATCGGTCTAAGGTGTGTGGGATGATCTGTTCTCTTGCGAGATCGCGATGCTAAATCATCTAGATAGGCCTCAACTATATGCTTGATATCATGAAAAGAAAAAGACATGGCCCGCTGGAAGGTGGCTCCAACATTTTTAAGACCAAAAGTCATTTTACGATACACGAATGTACCCCAAGGACAAATGAATGTCGTTTTGTGTTGGTATTTGGGTTTGATTTGGATTTGATTATATCCCAAAAAAACATGCATGAAAGAAAAGGCCTCACAACCATCACATTCATCAATGATCTAGTGGATGAATGGTGTTGGAAAATTATCTTTGGGACATGCCTTGTTCAAATCACGGAATTCGGTACATACACAAATGGTGCCTTGTTTTTTATTGACCAGCACAGGATTTGACACCCATTGGGTCAAATGGATAGGATAGATAAAACCTTCCTTTAGCAATTTCTCAACCTCAATCTTAATGGATGCTTCTTTCTTAGGATTAACTAGACGAATCTTTTATCGAACATGCTTGGCATTAGGATACGTTGTGATCTCATGTTCAACTATTTTTGGATCGATACCTGGCATTTCCTCATAAGACCAAGCAAACACGTCGCAAAATTCTTTGAAAAGATCTGTGTAGATTTGAATCTCTTCAGGGGAGAAATCTGCTTCGACGAAGACATTCTCCACAATGCTAGGGTTTTGGGAGATGTTGATCGGTATGGTTTCAGCGATAGTTTCCATATTTCCCTCAACATAAATTTTGTGTGTAGCTAAGAGATTAATAGGGCATGACTAATCTCCCGTCATGGTTACAGTGAATTCTCTTGCTTTGATTTGGCTTAACTCTGGGAGAAAATATGATCTTTGATGAAGATCGTCCCAAGGTCTGTTTGGACTAGTCATTGCTTCGATTTCTCCTTCATGAGAAGGCAAGACAAAGTCTAACGAATCGATGTTAGCGAGAGAACCCTGAGCCCAAATAGGCTCTAGAAGTGGATCTAACTCTTGTGCAGGAGTCGGATCAAGGTTAGATGAAGTGTGCTAGACTAAAGAGTACGCTACCTCAGTGGTAGAAAAGGGCATGGACATGCCGAGGTGCCCTGCCTCATCCATCGTGGATGATGGGGAAGGAAGTATCCACGAATCCTCAAAATAAGTCATACGAAATGACGAAACTTGAAAAATCTCAATATTATGGTGATTGGATATAAATTTGATATTGTCATGAGGGAGTGGGTAATCAAAGGTACCCATGAAGGATGGGCACAAGCCAACTCCTACGTTGATGACACCTGGTTGAGGATTATCAATCATCGGGACCGTGGATGCCCACAATGTTGGGTCAGGTCTAGAGAAAGACAATTGATCTATGGTCACTATCTGGCCCTCGTGTGGAAACAACAAGACCCAGAAAATTGTAGCAACCACAGTTTGCATAGCATAAGTCCAACTCTATCCTAACAAGAGGTTATAGTCAAGGGGAGCATTGACTACCTCTACTTCGACACACACGGTCTTCCCTCCTAACTGCATGGGGAAAGAAGGAATGATGCCATGTGATCGGAATGAACGACCATCAAAAGCAGTGAGGAGAGTAGGTGATAGAGACAAAACAGGTTGGCCAATGGCCTTCCAACATGCCAACGACATAACGCATGTTGAGGCGCCCTCATCAACCACTGTGCGGAAGATATTCCGAGTAAAAGTTTTCATGACTGGTGGAGCTCGGGATCCTCCACTATGTGAGAAGATCCAATACACTCTAAGGTAGTCTAAACGTTCAAAAGTAACACACACTAAAAAATACCCTAGAAGATAAGACAGACAAACACTAAATTAATTGGAAGAACAGTTACAACAACCAACACTAGATCAACTTACCAGTGCAAGTGCAACTCAAACATGGAAGCACCCTCCAAGTGTACTCTACAAAGCGTGGCTTGATGTCTATCCTAGGTACCACAGTATACCCCCACATTCACCTGTGTATGTCCCTAAACAAGATTGACAACTAGGTTGCCAGCGCGCGAACAGTCACCAGGCGGGTACAGTCGAAATTCGAGTAGACCACAATGAGCAGGGTATCGAGCCTAAAACCTGTCAAGGGTATCAAGAGAAAATGGTCTGGAAGACAACTGAGGACCTCGAAGGGATTCGAGACCCATGAAGCCCTGTGGAAAATGCAAACGACGGAATCCCAAGACAAGCCCTCTATATGTGTTCTCCACTATGATTGGTCCAGCTTTGGAGGGGTTATCTCCGCTACCTTTCCGCACAAGACCTCATGTTTATCCACTATGATGCAAGAGCATCTCTCCACATCAGCGAGACAGCCACATCAAGTGCGTGCATTCAATGCTGAAGAGAGGCGTAGCCCTCATCTTTTATTTTGAATTTAATGTAATTAAATGCTTAGGCTGTTGAGCCATAGAGTCGTGCCTTTGCACAAGATGTAGATAAGATAGGCCTTTAATGTTTGTAAGGCTGAGATCTAGATATGGATGTTGTACTAGACAGCCCATTCAATGTAATTGAATAGGGTAGGTAGGTTGGAGGGAAGAGCTCGAAGAGCCCCCTCAGGTAAAAGAGATTTAGGATCTCATTTTGTGTAAGTGAGGTGGATAGTAGAGAGTCTGCAAGTAGAGAGCAGAAGAGAAGAGCCAGAGAGAGATCGAGAACACCCTTGTACAAACAGGCATTTTCCATTTTAATATAAACAGAAGCAGTGTTTCCTGCATATATTCTGTGTTGAATGAATGTATGTGCGTGTTCTTATATGTTGTAGATGTATATTGTAGCTTTTCATTTACAGGAGTGTGTCTGATTTCAGGTGAATGTCTTTGAGGCTTCACACTAGGAGGGTGTGATAGAACACTGCGGGTTCTAATAGTCGTGCACAGAGATTGCACTTCTGAATTATGTGGGTTCAGACAAAGACGTGTTGTGGCACAAGAACTGGAATCAACAACTCAGTGAAAACCTCAAGGTTACTAAACACCTTGGAGGCAAGGCTATGTAGGAGAGACACAGTTGCAAACAGAAGCTTTGAGGAGTTATGTGAAGCTCTGCCAAGTGGGAATTAAGCAGGTGCAAGGAGTGCACAGAGGGAGAACTCTACTGTGAGTTCAGAAAGAAGAAACAGAATCACTAAGGATTCTGAGAGCTCTTCCAGGTGGGCATTGAGTGGGTGCATAGGCGCACAGGAGGACAGAACTGTTGAAGGTTCTATGAAAAGATACTCTTCTAGGAGGGCAGTGAGATATTGTGCAGACAGGTACAGGAGAACATAACTCTTTGAGTTCTGGAAATTAGAGGAAGAATCCACTAAAGGATCTTCACAGGGTTGTTGAACACCCTGCAGACTCAGCAAGAGGTTGCTTGAGTAGAAGGATAACCAGGAGGGCATTCTATTCTCCATCTGTGGGAGAAAGAAGAAGGATAAAATCCCTTCGGGGTATGAGCATTTGAGAAGCTTAGGAGAGACAACACTGTGTGTGCATAAAGACTCTATAGAGGCGCAAAAGTCCAAGAATCCCTTGGGGGATTCGGAAGTGAAAGCTTAGGAGGAACAACGTTATCGAGAGCGCAGGCAAGGACTCAAATTCGTAGAGCTCGCAGGAGGAAAAAGAATACAAAGGTCAAGGCCTTTGAGAACTTGGAATTATTCCAAGTGAAGGAAGAAAGTGCAAAATCTCGGGAGGAGCAGCATTGGCCGTTGGATCAATCGAAGAGATCTAGACCGTTGGAAAGTTTTCACGTCTAGAAAGGAAGCTAAGGAGGAGCACAAAAGAAGAATGGATCTAGACCATTGGATCTTGGTCCAATTACCCATCATCCATCGGATCGGACAGGAGCTGCACGAGCTTTACCATCGGAAATAGCTGAGGTGAAAATCCCGACGACAGACAGGTATCGGGATATCGGCAATCGGGATATCAGAAATCCTGCGGACAGGAGATCGGGTAAGTCCACAGTGAAAACCCCGATACAAGCCTGAACCGTCCATCTATCGAGGGACATGTGGTGAGATCAGGAGATTCCATCGGCATATTGGGGATTCTGTGGACAGGAAGTCCATACATTTCAAAACTTCGTAGTCTGAAACCTCGAAAGGAGGGAAGTGCCATTTGCGGGGCCAGTTGTCGGCATAGCGGAGAATTGGCACTTGGGATATCGAAGTTCTCAAGGTCAAGAAAGTCGGGACATTTCAAGTCTCGAAACAGCAATATTCGATCAAAGTTGTCCATCAGTTGGGGATACGTGGCGGAGATCTAGACTAGCGGGGGAAGTCCCAATAGAAGGTCAAATTGGTGCATCGAGGATCGACATTTCGTGAGTCCTGGAGACAAGGAAGACTTGCATTTCGGAATCGCGAAGTCCGATTTTCCGAAAGAAAGGATAGCTCCATTGTGTGGGGGCCAGTTGACATCATATCGGGGATCGGGATATCGGGAATCCTGTGGACAAAGTGTCCTTGCATTTCAGCATTGCGATGTCTGAAACCCCGAAAATGATATAAGGATGTGGTATTGTGAGAGAGTTGGTCACATGGACTAGGAGTTTAGCCAGGAGGGGCTAAGGCCGAAAGGAGCACATCGGCAAATCGGAGATTGAGAGATCGCGGGGACAGAAACTCTTGACATTGGGAAACAAGAAACCCCGAAACCTGAAATTAAATCGGGGAAAGGTCATAGGTGCATGCATAAGTTGTGACAGGGAAAAAGAGAAGGACCTGTGGATCGAGTTTTAATAGAGATTCCAGTAGGGAATCGAATGAGCTAATTCATCTCAAAGGGGAATTTGATCGATCCTGTGAGCAGGGGTGCTCACTTCATCAGTTTGGTATCAGAGCTTGATTCTTGCTTGTATATTTCAGGCAGGAGGAGGCAGAAGGAAATAAAAGAGTACTCTGATACACTGTGTCAAGTGGTATCAGAGCAGGGACTTCACTTGTATATTTCAGGTGAAGTGAGAAGGTAAAGAAAGACAGAGTGTTGGAGACTCTGTAAGGATTGTTCGCAGGTAGGCAACAGTTCATAGACAGTCAGGAGGACTATAGGATGAAGATGGAAACACTCTTAGTGCGGAGTGACAGCAACAGGTTTGCTAGGAAAGCAGACAGGGATAGCGCCATGCTTACTGAAGAACATAGGCATGCTGGGAGGAAGAGTAAGGCAGAAAAGCTTGCAGAAATGGATAAAGAGCTCACTGAAATAAGGGCAAACATAGAAGATCTTGAACTACGGATGCGGCAGAAAACCAAGCCGAGATGGGTATATGAATGGCCCATGAAGAAGCTGAATATAAAATGGCCAGTCAAGGAGTTGATGGTCATAAGACAACGAAGGTTGTTAAAGGATGGTTGAGGTATGTTGAAAACCTTAATGGACCTGAAGAAGAAATGGTTCAGATGTGTGAACCAGAGACTGGGAGAGGTCTCAATGATGAAGAGAATGAATTGGGATCAGCTAGGGATCTCAAGAACTGCTAGGAGGGCAGAGAGGAAATTCCATTTTTCTAGGTGGGCAATGAGTTGAGATCACTATGGGATCTCACAGACTATCATGAGGACATCCAAGGAATTGCACATTGCCAGCTGGGCAATGAAATGAGATCGTTGCGGGATCTTGAAGACTGCCAGGAGGGTAGCGGAAGCATCTCATATTTCCAGGTGGGCAGAGATGAGCATTCGAGACTATCTAAAAGTCTCATGGACTTGGAGGTGAGTTCAATTCAGCAAGGGTTGCAGATTAAGATGGAATCGGTTGATCTCATAATCTACCAGGAGGGCAGTAGAGACATTCCATATTTCCAGGTGGGCAGGGATGAGCAGGTGAACTTAGAGATGAGTTTAGATCAGCATGTGCAGCTGACAGAAAAGGAGGATTTGATAATCCTTATGATTATTGGGGGAATTCAGATATTCCTACCACTTGCCCAGGAGGAGGCAGAAATCTGCGTTGCAGATGCAATAACAACAGAAGAACAGTCAGCTGAGACTGTCAGGGGAGAAGGATTAGAGCAGATATCAAAATTTTCCCAAGCAGGAGAAGAAAATGAGAATTCTGAGGAGTGTCTCAATTCATTCATCCAGGAATCCGAAAGAAAAGAAGTTGTAGCACTGAAGATGACAGCAGAAGAAGCAGAAGAGGATGATGAGCATTCTGAGGAATGGCTCAATATTTTCAGCCAGGTGACTGAAAGGACTGCAACCTGGGATTTTGCAGCAAAAGAAGAAGGGGCAGACAACATTTGTTTTTCTAATCTGTGGGAAAAAATTGAAGCCTTGGAAGAGAGGGTGAAAGTGCAGGGCGTTCACATCCAATAGGTGAAGTTGGAAGCTGAAGAAGAAGGCATGGGAGATCACAGTGATCTGCCCATGAGCCGAAAATTTTTGTAGCTGGGGAGACTACAAAAATAGGACCAGCCACTGGAGCAACTGGATGCAGTGATCAAGAAGATCAAAAGGCTAATTTTAGGGTCAGCAAGGACTTCCAGCGAGGAGAGGCTGAGCAGAAAGAAGGAAGCAGCGCAGCGGCAGAAGAAAAAGAAGCAGGAGGAAAATGGAGTGGATAAACAACTCCAGAGGATGATTTGGGATCCAAGAGGATTCCCACAGCTGAGATGGGAAGCTCATGAGCAGGAGCTCATGAATTTTGCAGCTGAGGAGTATGATGCAGGAGCATCTCTCCATGTCGTCCATCTAGCCATGTTGAGCGCGTGCATTCAATGCTAAAGAGAGGCGTAGCCATCATCTTTTATTTTGAATTGAATGTAATTAAATGCTTAGGTTGTTGAGCCATAGAGTTGTTCCTTTGCGTAGGCTGTAGATAAGATAGGCCTTTAATGTTTGTAAGGTTGAGATCTAGATCCGGATGTTGGACTAGAGAACCCATTCAATGTAATTGAATAGGGTAGGTAGGTTGGAGGGAAGAGCTCGAAGAGCCCCCTCAGGTAAAAGAGATTTAGGATATCATTTTGTGTAAGTGAGGTGGATAGTAGAGAGTCTGCAAGTAGAGAGCAGAAGAGAAGAGCCAGAGAGAGATCGAGAACACCCTTGTACAAACAGGCATTTGCCATTTTAATATAAACAGAAACAGTTTTTCCTGCATGTATTCTGTGTTGAATGAATGTCTGTGTGTGTTCTTATATGTTGTAGGTGTATACTATAGGTTTGCATTTACAAGAGTGTGTCTAATTTCAGATGAAGGTCTTTGAGGCTTCACACTAGGAGGGTGTGATAGAACACTGCGGGTTCTGATAGCCGTGCACAGAGGTTGCACTTCTGAATTCTGCGGGTTCAGACAAAGACGTGCTGCGGCACAAGAACTGGAATCAACAACTCAGTGAAAAAATCAAGGTTACTGAACACCTTGGAGGCAAGGTTGTGTAGGAGAGACACAGTTGCAGACAGAAGCTCTGAGGAGTTCTGTGAAGCTCTGCCAAGTGGGCATTGAGCAGGTGTAAGGAGTGCACAGAGGGAGAACTTTGTTGTGAGTTCAGAAAGAAGAAACATAATCACTGAGGATTATGAGAGATCTGCCAGGTGGACATTGAGTGGGTGCATAGGCGCACAGGAGGACAGAACTGCTGAACGTTCTGTGAAAATATACTATGCCAAGAGGTCAGTGAGATATTGTGTAGACAAGCACAGGAGAAGAAAATTCTTTGAGTTCTAGAAATTAGAGGAAGAATCCACTAAAGGATCTTCACAGGGTTGTTGAACACCCTACAGACTCAACAAGAGGTTGCTTGAGTAGAAGGATAGCCAGGAGGGAATTCTATTATCCATCTGTGGGAGAAAGAAGAAGGATAAAATCCCTTTGGGGTCTGATCATTTGAGAAGCTCAGGAGAGACAACACTGTGTGTGCGTAAAGACTCTACAGAGGCGCAGAAGTCCAAGAATCCCTTGGGGGATTCGAAAGTGAAATCTTAGGAGGAATAGCGTTATCGAGAGCGCAAGCGAGGACTCAAATTCATAGAGCTCGCGGGAAGAAAAAGAAGACAAAGGTCGAGGCCTTTAAGAACTTGGAATTCTTCCAAGTGAAGGAAGAAAGTGAAAAATCTCAGGAGGAGCAGCATCGGTCGTTGGATCAGCCGAAGAGATCTGGACCATTGGAAGGTTTTCATGTCCAATAAGGAAATTTCGGGAGGAGCGCACAGGAAGAACAGATCTAGACCGTTGGATCTTGGTCCAATTACCCGTCAGTCGTCGGATCGGACAGGAGCTGCACGAGGTTTACCATCGAAAATAACCGAGGTGAAAATCACGACTAGAGATAGGTATCGGGATATCGACAATCGGGATATCGGAAATCCCGCGGACAGGAGATCGGGTAAGTCCACAGTGAAAACCCCGATACAAACCTGAGTCGTCCATCTATTGGGGGACACGTGGCGAGATCAGGAGATTCCATCAGTATATTGGGGATTCCATGGACAGGAAGTCCATACATTTCAAAACTTCGAAGTTCGAAACCCCGAAAGGAGGGAAGTACCATTTGCGGGGCCAACTGTCAGCATAGCAGAGAATCAACACTCGAGCTATCGGAGTTATCTAGGTCGATAAAGTCAGGACATTTCAAGTCTCGAAACAACGATATTGGATCAGAGCCATCCATTAGTTGGGGATATGTGGCGGAGATCTAGACTATCGGGGGAAGTCCCGATAGAAGGTCAAATCGATGCATCGGGGATCAGCATTTCGTGAGTCCTGGAGACAAGGAGGACTTGCATTTCAGAATTGCGAAGTCCGATTTTTCGAAAGAAAGGAGAGATTCATTGTGTGGGGGCCAGCTGACGTCATATTGGGGATCAGGATATCGGGAATCCCATGGACAAAGTGTCCTTGAATT
Source organism: Picea engelmannii (assembly GCA_009831015.1). Lineage (NCBI taxonomy): Eukaryota > Viridiplantae > Streptophyta > Pinopsida > Pinales > Pinaceae > Picea > Picea engelmannii. Next base: position 844,333 of record ML784462.1, on the reverse strand, counting down.
TTGGCATTGCGATGTCCGAAACCCCGAAAAGGATATAAAGTTGTGGTCTTGTGAGAGAGTTGGTCACATTGACTAGGAGTTTAGCCAGGAGGGGCTAAGGCCGAAAGGAGCGCATCGGAAAATAGAAGATCGAGAGATCGCGGGGACAAAAACTCTTAACATCGGGAAACAAGAAACCCCGAAACTTGAAATTTAATCGGGGAAAGGTCACAGGCGCATGCAGAGGCCGTGACAAGGAAAAAGAGAAGGACTTGTGGATCGGGTTTTAATAGAGATTCCAGCAGGGAATCGAATGAGCTAATTCGGCTCAAAGGGGAATTTGATCGATCCTATGAGCAGGGGCGCTCACTGCATAACCCTATGTTAGAGGGGGGTCCCGGATAACTTTCACGACACTGGACTTAGACACTCCCTAACTCAGACTCCAATGTTTGATTTGAAATGGCTTTGAAGAGTTTCCTCTCCAACCTAATCCAAGGCCCTAATCTTGAACTAGTTAGTGAACCCTACAAACATAAAAGTCTAGTAGATTTTAGATTTAGCATTACTTTTATGGATTTGTCTTACGTCAAGGGGTATGAAAGTGAAATTGATAAGGTGTAAAAGACAAAAGCAAAAAATGAATAAAACAGTTGGAAACAAACTTTTACTTAATGCAAAATTTCAACAACTTTTCAAAATATTTTTTATTTTCTAAGATTTTGGACAGCAAACTCAAAAAAAAATTCACCTGACTACAAGCTACTTATGATCTAAGTAAACTGCAAAAACTTATGAAAAAAAATGACTTATCCTTGGCTAATAATGTAGAAACACACTCTTCAACCAAATAAGAAAATGAAAAGAGATTTTTTTTTTTTTTTTTTTTAAATGCTTGATAAAGCAAAAAGGAAAAATACCAACAAGAAAAAACCAAGAAAAACAATTATGGCCTTATCCCAGATCGCAAAGAATCGGGTCAAAAATCACACACTAGAAATTTAAGAAAAAATGACTCTCACACTTGTCTAAAAACCTTAAAAATTCTTTTGTTTTTATGACAACTTTTTAAATAAGAAAAAGCAAGCTAAGGGTAAGATTAATCCTAAGCTACTAACTTCTTAGAGAGAGATTCAAACACCTGAGAGGAATAATTATTATCAAGGGAAAGGATGATTGTCTTACCCTCAACAACAAGTATCMTGTACAAACACGCGACTGTTACTCTAACAGCATGCRTGCAAATGCACGCTGGATAGAGACAGAGGGCATGTACATGYGGGCTGACCTTGTATAGGCCACGTGTATATCTAAACTCTGAGAAAAAATGAAAACAGGCAGACCAAACCAGGAAGAGACCACTGATATTGATAACCAGGATCCCTTGAAGGCTTGGACACTCTTTTTAACAGAAAAAAAAAATGTAAGGAAAAATGATAAAGAAAAAACAATCTGAGATAACACTGCAAACAACCAAGAGTCAGACAGAATTCCAGAAAACCCCCTGAGAATGTGTGATTCTGACAGGGAAGAGGATGAATGCCCCAGAAGTTCTCTGAACTCTACACGCTACTGCTACTTCTTCAGCTAGTGTTCACACGCGGGCTGTAAGAGAGTAGGGCGTGGGTACACGTGTGTAGAATTTATGCCGCATGTACCTCTGTGGGTCCCAAAAAACATAGTCAAGCAAAATATAGGGAAAGCTGGTATGGAAAACCAAACTCCCTGCTAGCTCAGACCTTACAGAAACTAAAAGAAAAAATAGGCAAGAAAAACTAGTCTTTAAAACCACCCAAAAACTAAATAAAATTCCTGCAACCATAGAGAGTCTCCCCAGTGTGGTCACTAATTCTGTTGTGAGGGAAATCTCCCTACAGACTAGCAAATAGAGTTCATACTTTGCATGCATATATGACCGAAGAAAAACTACTTTCTACCTTCATCCCTAGATTTAAATCCCCTTTTCTTAGTAAATTAAAGGAAGGATCAACCTACCTCGTTCTCGATGTTTGATGTCGATCCTCTGTTGTACTTGATTACTTGTTCTCAATACTCCTTCCAAAGTTGACCTACATACAAGACAAGCAACAACTACGCATGCATTCTACTTATATACTAACAGGTTAAAAATCCAAACATATACTAATCAAACTATAACAAGTTCATGAATTGGGACGGGAAAAGAATTTTCTTTATTACTTTGAATGAGTCAACTTACAAAATTTGAGACCGGCCACTGGGAGTTTCAGTTAACTCACCCATAGATTTTGTGTTCCGTCGGAAACTTTCCTTTTTTCATGCTTTTGTCGGTCCATGCAGGTTGTTTTGGGTCAGCCAGCGTGTACACGCGTGCAGTAATGGAGTAGGGCACGTGGGCCTTTATAAAAGAGGATTTTCAAAGAGTTGTTTAGTAGTGCTTTGGAAAAGAAGGGATATAATATGGCCTGATGCTAGGTAAGTATGTGTGGTGCAATTTAGGGTTATAACATACACTCTTTATGCATCTTGACCTCCAAGCTATCCTCTCCAAACATCAAGCTATTTTTTCCACTCCTCATGGACTTCCGCCTCCTCATGGTGTTCTTGATCATTCCATCCCCCTTGTTCCTGCAATTCTTCCTCCGAATGTCCTCCCTTATCATCATCCCTTTGCCAAAAAGAATGAAATTGAGAAAATAGTGCAGGAATTTCTCCAAGCAGGTGTTATATGCCCCAGTACCATCCCTTATTCTTCTCATGTGGTCATGGTACTCAAGAAAGAAGGTACTTGGTGCATGTGTCCTAACTTTCATGCCCTCAATAAACTCACCATCAAGGACAAGTTCCCCATTCCTATCATTGATGATCTCTTGGAAGAACTGAGTGGTGCTCAGTACTTCACTAAACTTGATCTACGTTCTGGCTACCAGTAGATACATATGCAAGAAGCTAGCATCCCCAATACTTCCTTTTGAACTCTTGAGGGTCACTATGAGTTCTTGGTCATGCACTTTGGCCTCCGTAATTCCCCCTCCACCTTCCAAAGCCTCATGAATCATGTCTTCTGTCCTTTTCTCCATCGTTTTGTCTTATTTTTCTTTGATGATATTCTCATCTATAGTAAAACTTGGAAATCCCATCTTGCCCATGTGGATCAAGTTCTCCATTTACTCTCTCAGCACCAAATTTTCCTAAAACACTCTAAATGTGCCTTTAGCACCTCAAAAGTCAAGTACTTGGGTCATATTGTTGGAAAGGCTGGTGTTCAGTTGGATCCTAAGAAGATTGAAGCAATGCAGGATTGGCCTCGCCCCAAGACTATCAAATCTTGCATGGTTTTCTAGGTTTAACATACTATTATCACAAGTTTGTTCAGAATTATGGAAAKATTGTGGTGCCTCTCACTGCTCTCCTTAAAGAGAACTCTTTCACTTGGACTCTTGTAGCTGATCAGGCCTTTCCAGCCTTGAAGGAGGCTATGTGCACTACTACGGTCTTGTCCCTTCTTGATTTATGATGCAGGAGCATTGCCAGCACATCAAGCAAGCCAGCGTGGAGCGGGAGACAGCTGGATAAGACAGTGCAAATTTTGAAAATGCCTTGGGACTGTTGCACAAATCTTAAATGATGTCATTTAAGAATAGGTTCCTTTGTACAGTGTAATGAACCTTGAGCGGATAGCTCTCGTCCTTAGGTATATAGTCGGCATTTATTAGATTTAATGCAGTTAGATAGGAATTTAATTTTAGATTTGATAGCTTTAGAGTCCAAGAGGGAAAACGGATATAGACACCCTCATTGTATCATTGTAACATTAGTAGGAGCAAGAAGAGAAGAGCATGCAGAGAGATGTGTATGAAGAACACCCATGTACAGGCATTTGAATTAATAGAAGAGCTTTGATTCAAATCCATGGTTTGTGTTGTTTTCTCTGTGTATTGATGTTATGCTCATGAACCTTTGCTTCCTATCATATAATTGCTTTTATATGTTGTGTATGTGATTTCATGTGTGAATTGAAGTCTGAGAAGGAGAGTGAATGAGTTTCAATTGTTTCTCTAAGTGAGCCAGAGATTCCTGCAAGGAGTGCAGTCGAATAGTCCGCAAGGAGTGCGTTGACAGAAGGGTTCAATTAGAGATAACTTTTGTTCTCATTTCCTTGAAGGTGCAGTTAGGCACAGTGCCGTGCAAGGAGTGTGCAGGCCAGATAAAAGTCTCAGGGTTGCGAACCTGAGTGAAGTGTTAAAGACTGTTGCTGCAAGAGTGCTCAAAGTCGGGAGACTTCAACACTCAGTCAAGGTTGAAGGGTTTCCGCAAGGGGTGCGTGCAAGAGGTTTTCCAAGAAGACTGAAGTCGTGGAAAGCCTAGGAGGAGTAGGCCTTCGAATTCACTGAAGGATAAGTACAGGGAAGATTCCGTGGAAAGTCGGAGAGAAGCGTCGCAGGTTGGCGAATGGGCAAACGAAGTCTTGTGGGGAGATCCTTCTTCATTCTGCAGAATCATCAAAGGGAGAACGTACGGACGAAATATTTGGAAGAGATTTCATGAAGTTTCGTGGGCCGTTGGATCTCACGGAGGTGCGAGGAGTTTACAGTGTAAGTGTAGAAGAGGTTCGAAGCTCAGGAAGGGTATAACCGTCAATCCATGCCATAGGAATAGTTAGATCTACACGTGACATCGTATATAGGGGAATCACGAATCGAAGCACCAATTCGTTGCAACAGGAGTTGCGATATCGCGATCCGCGATATCCCAACAAGATCAGAACCATCCACCAGTAGGAACGCGTGTCAGGAGATCCCAGGAATTTGGGGTTCGGGAAATCGGAGTTTTCGAAGGCAAGAAACTATTGCATCATGGAATCACGATCCGCAAAATTCCGACGGGAGAATTGTGTGGGCCATAGTCGGAACTAGTGGAAGACAGGTGGCACAATATCGGTAAATTGGAGTTCTAAGGTTGAAGGACATGGGACATTCAAAGTCATGAAATCCCAACAGAATTGGGACCGTCCCTCTGGAAGGACGCATGGCAACCATCAGCGTCATCGGGAAAGTTCCGACGGGAAAGCGTCCATCGGAGTTTGGTTCATTGGGATATCGGGGATCCCAGTGACAAGTGGTTTGTGCACTTAGGAATTGTGAAACGCAAAACCCTGATGGGAGTTATAGATGCAGTCTTATAGGAGCTGGTCGTGTGGACGAAAGGCTTAGCCGATTGGGCTTAAAGAAACGAAAGGAGCGCATTGCATATCGGGGATCAGGAAAAGGTAAGTCCCGAATCCTTTGGCATTAGGATTCGCGATCCCGTGAATTTTGAAATCCCGATAGAGAAGAAGTCTCGATAGGTACAAGAAGAAGTCAACGTTGACTGGCCATCAGGTCTCAGAGATTCAAGAGCCCTATGATCGACCGTAAACTTGTGAAGCTGCGAGTTTCGATTTCTCGACAAGTGAACAAAGGGGAGTCGTGTTGAAGAGAATTTGTGGGGTGCAGATTTCCCGATAGGGAAATAGAAGAACCTTGGAGTTCTTCGGGCCGAGAAGGAAGAAGATCCTGTGAGTGCGCATGGACCTTCTGACCTACGGGTGGTGAAGGAGGTCGTGTAGCCATCAATTTCACAAAGACATTTGTCCTGGAATGTGATGCCTCTAGGAGAGGAATTAGAGTAGTCCTTATGCAAGAGGGAAGACCTTTTTGGCCTTTACCAACAAAAAATTGTCAGAACGCCATTTGGGTCAATCAATATATGAAAAGGAAATGTTGGCTATTATGCATGTCATGGATCTTTGACACCATTATCTCTTGGGGAAACACTTCAAAATTAAGACAGATCAGCAAAGCCTCAAGTATTTTCCAGAGCAACGACCTTCCTCCTCGGAGCAAAGAAAATTGGTAACTAAGCTCTTTGGATATGATTATGAGATCATTTACAAGAAAGGAAAAGAAAATGCAATTGTTGACACTCTTTCATGAAAATATGAAGATGAAGGTTCCCTTTTCTCCCTCTCCTTGATTGAACCAGATTGGCTCCAAGATGTTCGTCGATAATGGCTACAAGATCCTAAAATTTTGCATCTGATCCAACAATTGCAAACCAATTCTCCAGTTTCCCCAGGGTACTCTTGGCACAATGATGAGCTTCGCTACAAAGGCCATTTGTATTTAAGTAAACATTAAAAACTTAAATCCACGGTGCTTTCTGAGCTTCATGCTACACCCACAGCTGGGCACTCAGGGTTTACCAAAACCTATGACCAAGTCAAATGTTTTTTTTTCTGGGATGGTATGAAAAAGGACATTTTCAGTTTTGTGGTAGAATGTGATGTTTGTCAATGCAACAAGGGAGAAACAATCAAATATCCTAGCACACTACAACTGCTTCCGACTCCACCCACTATTTGGAGGGACATCTCTATGGATTCTATTGTGGTATTACCTAAATTAGGCAATAAGTCAGTCATCATGGTGGTTGTTTATCATCTTTCCAAGTATGTTCATTTATGTTCTCTTCAACACCCATTTACCACATCCACTGTGGCTCAACTTTTCATGGATCATGTCTTCAAGCTTCATGGCATGCCTCATTCTATTGTTTCTAATAGAGATCCCACTTTCACCAACAATTTTTGGCAAGAAGTGTTTAGTCTACAGGGCACCCAATTGCATTTCAGCACCGCCTATCATCCCCAGACTAATGGTCAAACTAAAGTTGTCAACAAGTGTTTGGAGACATATTTGAGGTGTTTTTCCTCTAAAAGGAAAAATCAATGGGCTCAATGGTTACCATTAACTGAATGGTGGTACAACACTTCTTACCATAGAGCTACTCACATGTCTCCTTTTGAAGCAGTATATGGACAAAATCCACCTTTTGTTCTCTCCTACATGCCAGGTTTCTCGAAGGTCCAGGAAATTGACCAAACACTTACAGTTCGAGAGGTTATTCTCCATACCCTCAAAGAGAATTTGGTCATGGCTTAGAATCACATGAAGCAACAAGCAGATCAAGGTCGCTCATAACGTCAATTCGTTGAAGGAGACTAGGTATTTCTTCAAATGCAACCTTATAAGAAAACGTCACTCAAGGCCAAACATTGTCAGAAATTGGCGCCCAAATTTTATGGTCCTTATACAATTCTCAAGCACGTGGGATAGGTGTCCTATAAATTAAATTTTCCTAATTCTTCTAAGATCCATCTTGTTTTTCATGTCTCTTGCTTAAAGAAGGTGATTGGAACTAAGTGACAAACTCAAACCATCCTTCCTGAGTTGGATGAACAAGGATCCATCTTGTTGTATCCAAAAGCAGTTTTGGACCAGTGTGAGTGTTGTCTTCGTCAGTGTATTATCAAGGAAGTGTTAGTCCATTGGAAAGATACAACTCCAGTAGATGCCACCTGGGTGCCAACTACCATTCTACAATAATTTCCTCATCTCAAGCCTTGAGGACAAGGTTGATTTTAATGGGGAGGGCATGTTAGGGACCTAACCTACCTAACCCCTCAAGTGGGTAGAATAATATATTTCCATGTAATAAAGGTCAATATTAATAAGGCCTAGCAATAAGGAGGAATAAGTCAAATGTAAGAAGACCTAAT
>ML784462.1:821132-836497 GCA_009831015.1 Picea engelmannii | reverse complement strand
ATTGAGCATCATTATTTGGTATTGTTTAAGATTAGAAATATCAATGATTTTTCATTGGTAATCCACATCAAAGACATTAAAAATAAACATTGATAATTTCCATGGGTACTTTATGTTATTCATAGACATTAAAAATAAACATTTATAATTTACATGGGTACTTTATGTTATTCATAGACATTAACTTCATCAAAGACATTAAAAATAAACATTGATCATTTACATGGGTACTTTATGTTATTCATAGACATTAACTTCATCAAAGACATTAAAAATAAACATTGATAATATACATGGGTAGTTTATGTTATTCATAGACATTAACTTGTGTCATCAATCAAGTATGCATACAAGTATTCAATGTCAGTTATAAATGTTGAGAATTGGCATTTATCCTTCCTATGTTACATCACAACCCTTGCACATGAATGTTGTTTAAACTTCATCAACAAAAAAATAAATTTTGTGTGATTAAATTTTGTAAATAAATAAATATGTATGTATGTTCCAATAAAAAACCTATATATTTGACATTTATAATAAGAAATAAAAATATACATTGTTTGAGCTTCATGGCTTCCAATTCCAAACAAAAAATAGAATATGTCTTATCACTTCTTCTACTCATTATAGTTATGTTGAAGCCATTCATGGTCTATCTAAGAGACTAGTAAAAACATTTTTCAACATTATAAAATAATCTCAAAAGGACATTGGATCGTATCCTCATCAAAACCTTAAATGGGCATATGTCTATAAGACCTAGAAAGGAACACGGAGTGGTAATTTCTATGCACTGTACCTTGGAGTGTTTGTAAATGGGCATTTGCCTATAAGACCTAGAAAGGCAAGCGGAGCAGCAATTTCCATGCACTGTAACTTGGAGTGTTTGTAAATGGGCATATGCCTATAAGATCTAGAAAGGCACGTGGAGTGGTAATTTCCATGCGTTGTAAGTAGGAATGTTTGTAAATGGGCATATGCCTATAAGACCTAGAAAGGCACGCGGAGTGGTAATTTCCATGCACTGTAACTTGGAGTGTTTGTAAATGGGCATATGTCTATAAGACCAAGAAAGGCACGTGAAGTGGTAATTTCCATGCGTTGTAACTTGGAGTGTTTGTTAATGGGATATGTCTATAAGACCAAGAAAGGCATGTGGTGTGGTAATTTCCATGCGCTGTAACTTGGAGAGTTTGTAAATGGGCATATATCTATAAGACCTGGAAAGGCACGTGGTGTTGTAATTTCCATGCGTTGCATCTTGGAGTGTTTGTAAATGGAAATCTGTCTATAAGACCTAGAAAGGCACACTAAGTGGTAATTTCCATGCATTGTAACTTGGAGTGTTTTTAAATGGGCATATGTCTATAAGACCTAGAAAGGCACGCGGAGGGGTAATTTCCATGCGCTGTAACTTGGAGTGTTTGTAAAGGGGAATATGTCTATAAGTTCTAGAAAGGCAGGCGAAGTGGTAATTTCCATGCGCTGTAACTTGGAGTGTTTGTAAACAGGCATATGTCTATAAGACCTAGAAAGGCAGGCCGAGTGGTAATTACCATGCACTGTAACTTGTGGTGTTTGTAAATGGGCATATGCCTATAAGACCTAGAAAGTAACGTGGAGTGGTAATTTCCATGTGCTTTAACTTGAAGTGTTTGTAAATGGGCATATGCCTATAAGACCTAGAAAGGCACGTAGAGTGCTAATTTCTATGCGCTATAACTTGGAGTGTTTTTAAATTGGCATATGTCTATAAGAACTAGAAAGGCACGCAGACTTGTAATTTCCATGCATTGTAGCTTGGAGTGTTTGTAAATGGGCATATGCCTATAAGACCTAGAATGGCACGTGGAGTGGTAATTTCCATGCGTTGTAACTTGGAGTGTTTGTAAATGGGCATATGCCTATAAGACCTAGAAAGGCACGTGATTTCAATATGTAGTAACTTGGAGAGTTTGTAAATGGGCATATGCCTATAAGACCCAGAAAGGCACGTGATTTCCATGCATTGTAACTTGGAGTGTTTGTAAATGGGCATATTTTTATAAGACCTAGAAAGGCACACGGATTGTTAATTTTGATTCATTATAACTTGGAGTGTTTGCAGATTTCCATGCGATGTAACTTGGATTGTTTGTAAATGAGCATATGCCTATAAGACCAAGAAAGGCACGCAGAGAGGTAATTTCCATGTGATGTAACTTGAAGTGTTTGTAAAAGGGCATATACCTGTAATACATAGAAAGAGACGTGCAGTGTTAATTTCCATGCGCTGTAACTTGGAATGTTTGTAAATAGGCATATGCCTATAAGACCTAGAAAGGCACACAGAGGGGTAATTTCCATGCACAGTAACTTGGAGTGTTTGTAAATGGGCATATGCCTATATAAGACCTAGAAAGGCATGTGGAGTGATAATTTCCATTCACTATTTGTAAATGGGCATACGCCTATAAGACCTAGAAAGGTACACGTAGTGGTAATTTACATGCATTGTAACTTGGAGTGTTTGTAAATGGACATACACCTATAAGACCTGGAAAGGCACACAGAGTGGTAATTTCCATGCGTTGTAACTTGGGGTGTTTGTAAATGGGCATATGCCTATAAGACCTAGAAAGGCATGTAGAGTGGCAATTTCCATGCACTGTAACTTGGAGTGTTTGTAAATGGTCATATGCCTATTAGACCTAGAAAGGCATCCAGATTGGGAATTTCCATGCGTTGTAACTTGGAGTGTTTGTAAATGGGCATATGCCTATAAGACATAGAAAGGCACATAGAGTTGTAATTTGCATGTGTTATATCTTGGAGTGTTTATAAATGGACATATGCTATAACACCTAGAAAGGCACGCAGAGTCGTAATTTCCATGTGTTGCAACTTGGAGTGTTTGTAAATGGGCATATGCCAATAAGACCGAGAAAGGCACGTGGAGTGGTAATTTCCATGCACTGTAACTTGGAGTGTTTCTCAATGGGCATGTGTCTATAAGACATAGAAAGGCACACACAGTGGTAATTTAAATTGTGTGTTAACTTGGAGTGTTTGTAAATGGGCATATGCCTATAAGACCTAGAAAGGCACGCAGAGTGGTAATTTCCATGCACTGAAACTTGGAGTGTTTGAAAATGGGCATATGCCTATAAGACCTGGAAAGGCACGCGCAGTGGTAATTTCCATGCACTAAAACTTGGAGTGTTTGTAAATGGGCATATGTCTATAAGACCTAGAAAGGCATGCGGAGTGGTAATTTTCATGCGCTGAAACTTGGAGTGTTTGTAAATGGGCATATGTCTATAAGACCTAGAAAAGCACGTAGAGTGGTAATTTCCATGCGCTGAAACTTGGAGTGTTTGTAAACGAGCATATGTCTATAAGACCTAGAAAGACACGCATAGTGATAATTTCCATGCACTGAAACTTGGAGTTCTTGTAAACGTGCATATGTCTATCAGACCTAGAAAGGCATGCAAAGTGGTAATTTCCATGCATTGGAACTTTGAGTGCTTGTAAATGGGCATATGTCTATCAGACCTAGAAATGCACGCGGAGTGGTAATTTCCATGCGCTGAAACTTGGAGTGTTTGTAAACAGGCATATGTCTATCAAACCTAGAAAGGCAAGCAGAATGGCAATTTCCATGCACTGAAACTTGGATTGCTTTTAAAGGGGCATATGTCCATAAGGGCTAGAAAGTCACGCAGAGTCGTAATTTTCATGCGTTGAAACTTGGAATGTTTGTACAACCTAGAAAACGGCACGCGGAGTGGTAATTTCCATGCGCTGTAACTTGGAGTGTTTGTAAATAGGCATATGCCTATAAGACCTAGAAAGGCACGCGGAGTTGTAAATTCCATGCCCTGTAACTTGGAGTGTTTGTAAATGGGCATATGCCTAGAAGACCTAGAAAGGCATGCAGAGTGGTAATTTTTATTCACTGTTTGTAAATGGGAATATGCCTATAAGACCTAGAAATTTACGCGGAGTGATAATTTCCATGCACTGTAAATTAGAGTGTTTGTAAATGGGCATATGCCTATAAGACATAGAAAGGCACACAGAGTGGTAATTTCGATGTGTTGCGACTTGGAGTGTTTGTAAATGGGCATTTTCCTATAAGGCCTAGAAAGGAATGCGGAGTGGTAATTTCCATGCATTGTACCTTGGAGTGTTTGTAAAAGGGCATATGGCTATAAGACCTGGAAAGGCACGGAGAGTAGCAATTTCCATGCATTGTAACTTGGACTCTTTCTAAATGGGAATATGCCTATAAGATCTAGAAAGGCACGCGGAGTGGTAATTTCCATGCGTTGTAAGTAGGAATGTTTGTAAATGGGCATATGCCTATAAGACCTAGAAAGGCACGCGGAGTGGTAATTTCCATGCACTGTAACTTGGAGTGTTTGTATGACCTAGAAAGGCATGCAAAGTGGTAATTTGCATGCACTGTAACTTGGAGTGTTTGCAAATGGGCATGTGTCTATAAGACCTAGAAAGGAACGTGGAGTGGTAATTTCCATCTGTTGTAACATGGAGTGTTTATAAATGAGCTTGTGTCTATAAGACCTAGAAAGGCACGCAGAGTGGTAATTTCCATGCACTGTAACTTTGAGTGTTTGTAAACTGGCATATGTCTATAAGACCTAGAAAGGAACGCAGAGTGGTAATTTCCATGCGCTCTAACTTACAGTGTTTGTAAACGGGCATATGTCTATAAGACCTAGAAAGGCAGATAGAGTAGTAATTTCCATGTAATTTGGAGTGTTTGTAAATGGGCATATGCCTATAAGACCTAGAAAGACACGCGGAGTAGTAATTACCATTCATTGTAACTTGGAGTGTTTGTAAATGGGTATATGTCTATAGGACCTAGAAAGACACATGGAGTGGTAATTTCCATGCATTGTAACTTGGAGTGTTTGTAAATGGGCATATGTTTATAAGACCTAGAAATGTACGCAGAGTGGTAATTTGTATGTGCTATAACTTGGAGTGTTTGTAAACGGGCATATGTCTATAAGAACTAGAAGGGCACACAGAGTGGTAATTTCCATGCGATGTAACTTGGAGTGTTTGTAAACAGACATATGTCTATATTACCTAGAAAGCACGTAGAAGGGTAATTTCCATGCATTGTAACTTGGAGTGTTTGTAAACGGGCATATGCCTATAAGACCTGGAAATGCACGTAGAGTGGTAATTTCCATGCGTTATAACTTGGAGTGTTTGTAAATGGGCATATGACTATAAGACCTAGAAAGGCAGGCAGAGTGGTAATTACCACACACTGTAACTTGGAGTGTTTGTAAATGGGCACATGCCTATAATACCTATAAAGGCACACAGAGTGTTTTTAAATGGGCATATGCCTATAAAACCTAGAAAACCATATGATTTCCATGTGTTGTAACTTGCAGTGTTTGTAAATGGGCATATGGCTATAAGAACTTGAAAGGCACGTGGAGTGGTAATTTCCATGCGCTGTAACTTGGAGTATTTGTAGATTTCCATGCACTGTAAGTCGGAGTGTTTGTAAATGCACATATGCCTATAATACCTTGAAAGGCACACAGAGTGTTTGTATATTTCCATGCTTTGTAACTCGGAGACTTTGTAAATGGGCATATCCCTATCAGACCTAGAAAGGCACGTGGAGTGGTAATTTCCATGCACTATAACTTGGAATGTTTGTAAATGGACAGATGCCTATAAGACCTAGAAAGGCACCTGGAGTGGTAATTTCCATGCGTTGTAACTTGGAGTGTTTGTAAATGGGCATATGCCTATAAGACCTAGAAAGGCACGCAGACTGGTAATTTCCATGCACTTTTTGTAAATGGGCATATGCCTATAAGACCTAGAAAGGTACGCAGATTGGTAATTTCCATGCGCTGTAACTTGGAGTGTTTGTAAATCAGCATATGCCTATAAGACCTAGAAAGGCATGCCGAGTGGTAATTTCTATGCATTGTAACTTGGAGTGTTTGTAAATCGGCATATGCCTATAAGACCTAGAAAGGCACGTCAAGTGGTAAGTTCTATGCATTGTAACTTGGAGTGTTTGTAAATGGGCATATGACTATAAGACCTAGAAAGGCACGCGGAGTGGTAATTTCCATGCGCTGTAACTTGGAGTGTTTGTAAATGGGCATATGCCTATAAGACTTAGAAAGAAACGTAGAGTGGTAATTTCCATGTGTTGTAACTTAGAGTGTTTATAAATGGGCATATGCCTATAAGACCTAGAAAGGCACGCCGAGTGGTAATTTCCATGCGCTATAACTTGGAGTGTTTGTAAATAGGCTTATGCCTATAAGAGCTAGAAAGACACGCAGAGTGGTAATTTCCATGTGTTGTAACTTGGAGTGTTCGTAAATAGGCATATGTCTATAAGACCTAGAAAGGCACGCGGAGTGGTAATTTCCATGTGCTGTAACTTGCAGTGTTTGTAAATTGGCATATGCCTATAAGACCTAGAAAGGCACGTGGAGTGGTAATTTCCATGTGTTGTAACTTGGAGTGTTTCTAGATTTCCATGCATTGTAACTTGGAGTGTTTGTAAATGGGCATTTGCCTATAAGACCTAGAAAGGCACACAAAGTGTTTGTAGATTTCCATGCGCTATAACTTGGAGTGTTTGTAAATGGGCATATGCAAATAAGACCTACAAAGGCATGTGGAGTGGTAATTTCCATGCTCTGTAAATTGGAGTGTTTGTAAATGGGCATATGGCTATAAGACCTAGAAAGGCACGTGAAGTGGTAATTTCCATGCACTGTAACTTGGAGTGTTTGTAAAAGGGCATATGCCTATATGATGTCAACGCCCGCAACCTCTCAACCCACAGGCCGGAAGGTCCGCGTGCACACAAGATCTTTCCCTTACACCGGCTCGAAGAGATTTGCATTGGCTCTTCTATTTTCCTTTCGGAAAATTTGCACCCACAACAAATCCTCGTGGGATCCCCTCTTTGCACTTAGGAGATCGGATTTCACGCTTTCTCGAGTCCGTAGGTCGAGCGTTGGTCTCTTGAATCCCCGAAACCCAAAAACAGTCAACGCTGACCTTTCCTCTTTCCTTTTCGGGATTTTCCTTATCGCGATTTCGACGATCGCGATGTCGAGAAACTTGTCTCCTCGACTCCCGAATCCTGATTTGCTGAAACTCCGATACACTCGCAAGCTTTAACCTTTCAACACCCCCTTACTCCATTGAGACTTTGGACTTCATGATATCGCAAATCCTAATGTAAATAATTTGGAACTTCACTCCCCGAAACTCTGAAACGGTCAACGGAGTTGACTCCATGTCAAAAGTGCACCACATGTCCGCTTTGTTGACTCTTGTGGCCCCACACCATTCTCTTAACCTTCGGGATTTTGTGTTTCATGATTTCGTGATTCCCACTGCAAATTTTACAAGACTTCCACCCACGAAAACTCGATACAAGTATCCACCTGTAAATCCAACGACCCTTATGGCTCGGATCTACGGTCCTGCCCCTCCTGAACCTTGATCCTTTAGGAGTACTTGTGGTAACTTCCCCACTTCTCTGTGAGATCTAACAGCTCACGAGACTTCACGGATTCTCCACCGAGAATTCCAACCGTCCGTCTCTTCCTCTGAGAGCTCGTCCTCCTGCGGTCCGACGTTGCTACGCTTTCCTTTGACCACTTCGAAGGCTTCGAATCCTTTTTGAATTTTTTTCCAACTCTGAACCTTTCAGAAAATCCCTGCACGCACTCCTTGCGGCATATTTTCAAACACTTTCAAGTGCTTGAATCCCTTCGACCCTATGCACTCCTGCAGCAACAATCTCTAAATTCTCTTGATCGGCTCGTAACCCTGAGATTTCACTTGGGGTTGCGCACTCCTTGCATGGCTCCAGTGCCTAACTGCACCTCTGATGTGAATGAGAACAAAAGCTATCTCTTATGAGCTTTCAGAGACAAACCTCTGAACCCCTTGTCGACGCACTCCTTGCGAACAATTCAAATGCACTCCTTGCAAGAACTCTTGCTCAGATAGAGAAACAATTGAAACTCCTTCCTCTCCTCTTTCCTCTCAGATTCCAAACATTCAACAAGAAATCATTCATACATAGCATAAAAGCAATTGCATGACAGGAAGAGTAAAACATTCATGAGCATAATATTCAAAGATGCATACACAGAGAATATATGGACACCATGACTCTGAATCACATCTTTCTTTGTATTAATTCAGAACTTCTGTACATGGAGTCTACTACACAGCTCTCTGCTTCTCTTTTATGCTCATCATCATGCTAATGTTACAATACACAATGAGGGTGTCTATATCCCGTTTCCCTCTTGCGCTCTAAGACTGTCTAATCTAACATTCAATTCTATCTACTTGCATTAACTACTATAAATGCCTTCTACCTACTAAGGACGAGAGAAAATTGCTCAAGGTCCGTTTACATTATACAAGTGTGCCTCCACTTGATGTCTCATTAATGGTTCAAGATATTTCAAAACTTGTGCTGGGCGCTTTTTCCAGCTGTCTGTCGTCTCCACGCTGGCTTGCTTGAGATACTCCTGCATCACTATAAGACCTAGAAAGGCACACGTAGTGGTAATTTCCATGCATTGTAACTTGGAATTTTTGTAAATTGGCATATGCCTATAAGACCTAGAAAGGCACGCAGAGTGGTAATTTCCATGCATTGTAACTTGGAGTGTTTGTAAATGGCCATATGCCTATAAGACCTAGAAAGGCACGTAGAGTGGTAATTTCCATTCGCTGTTTGTAAATGGGAATATGACTATAATACCTAGAAAGGTACGCAGAGTGGTAATTTCCATGCGCTGTAACTTGGAGTGTTTGTAAATGGGCATATGCCTATAAGACCTACAAGGGCACGTGGAGTGGTAATTTCCATGCACTGTAACTTAGAGTGTTTGTAAATGGGTATATGCCTATAAGACCTAGAAACGCACGTGGAATGGTAATTTCCATGCATTCTAACTTGGAGTGTTTGTAAATGGGCATATGCCTATGAGACATAGAAAGGCACGCAGAGTGTCAATTTCCATGCACTGTAACTTGGAGTGTTTGTCAATGGGCATATGTCTATAATACCTAGAAAGGCACGCAGAGTGGTAATTTCCATGTGGAGTAACTTGGAGTATTTGTAAATCGGAAGATGCCTATATGACCTAGAAAGGCACGTGAAGTGTTTGTAGATTTCCATGCATTGTTACTTGGAGTGTTTGTAAATGTGCATACACCAATAAGACCTCGAAAGGCACGCAAAGTGGTAATTTCCATGCACTATAATGTGGAGTGTTTGTAAATGGGCATATGCCTATAAGACCGAGAAATGCATGTAGAGTGGTAATTTCCATGAATTGTAACTTGGAGTGTTTGTAAATGGGCATATGACTATAAGACCTAGAAATGCAGGTGGAGTGGTAATTACCACACGCTGTAACTTGGAGTGTTTGTAAATGGGCATATGCCTATAAGACCTATAAAGGCACACAGAGTGTTTATAAATATAAGAACTAGAAAGGCATCCAGAGTGTTTGTATATTTCCATGCGCTGTAGCTTGGAGTGTTTGTAAATGGGCATATGACTATAAGACCTAGAAATGGACGTAGAGTGGTAATTTCCATGCGTTGTAACTTGGAGTGTCTATAAATGGGCATATGACTATAAGACGTAGAAAGGTAGGCAGAGTGGTAATTACCACGCACTGTAACTTGGAGTGTTTGTAAATGGGCATATGCCGATAACACCTATAAAGGCACGCAGAGTGTTTTTAAATGTGCATATGCCTATGAAACGTAGAAAACCACATGATTTCTATGCACTGTAACTTTGAGTGTTTGTAAATGGGCATATGGCTATAAGAACTAGAAAGGCACGCGCAGTGGTAATTTCCATGCGTTGTAACTTGGAGTGTTTGTAGATTTCCATGCGCTATAATTCGGCGTGTTTGTAAATGGGCATATGCCTATAAGACCTAGAAAGGCACACAAAGTGTATGTATATTTCCATGCTTTGTAACTCGAAGCGTTTGTAAATGGGCATATGCCTATCAGACCTAGAAAGGCACGTGGAGTGGTAATTTCCATGCACTATAACTTGGAGTGTTTGTAAATGGGCAGATGCCTATAAGACCTAGAAAGGCACCTGGAGTGGTAATTTCCATGCATTGTAACTCTGAGTGCTTGTAAATGGGCATATGCCTATAAGACCTAGAAAGGCACACAGACTAGTAATTTCCATTCATTGTAACTTGGAGTGTTTGTAAATTGACATATGCCTATAAGACCTCGAAAGGCAGGTGGAGTGGTAATTTCCATGTGTTGTAACTTGGAGTGTTTGTAGATTTCCATGCATTGTAACTTGGAAGGCTTGTAAATGGGAATCTGCCTATAAGACCTAGAAAGGCATGCATAATGTTTGTAGATTTCCATGCGCTATAACTTGGAGTGTTTGTAAATGGGCATATGCAAATAAGACCTAGAAAGGCACATGGAGTGGTAATTTCCATGCTCTATAACTTGGAGTGTTTGTAAATGGGCATATGCCTATAAGACCTAGAAAGGCATGCGGAGTGGTAATTTCCATGCACTGTAACTTGGAGTGTTTGTAAAAGGGCATATGCCTATAAGACCTAGAAAGGCACGCTTAGTGGTAATTTCCATGTGTTGTAACATGGAGTGTTTGTAAACGGGCTTGTGTCTATAAGACCTAGAAGGGTACGCAGAGTGGTAATTGCCATGTGTTGTAACTTGGAGTGTTTGTAAACGTTCATATGTCTATAAGACATAGAAAGGCACGCGTATTAGTAATTTGCAAGCGTTGTAACTTGGAGTGTTTGTAAACGGGCATATGTCTATAAGACCTAGAAAGGCACACAGAGTGGTAGTTTCCAAGCGCTGAAACTTGGAGTGTTTGTAAACAGGCATATGTCTATAAGACCTAGAAAGGCATGCAGAGTGGTAATTTCCATGCGCTAAAACTTGAAGTGTTTGTAAATGGGCATATGTCTATAAGACCTAGAAAGGCACATAGAATAGTAATTTCCATGTAATTTGGAGTGTTTGTAAATGGGCGTATGCCTATAAGACCTAGAAAGGCACGTAGAGTAGTAATTAAAATTCATTGTAACTTGGAGTGTTTGTAAATGGGCATATGTCTATAGGACCTAGAAACACACGAGGAGTGGTAATTTCCATGTGTTGTAACTTGGAGTGTTTGTAAATGAGCATATGTCTATAAGACCTAGAAAGGCACCTAGAGTAGTAATTTCAATGTAATTTGTACTGTTTGTAAATGAGTATATGCCTATAAGACCTAGAAAGGCACGCAGAGTAGTAATTAAAATTCTTTGTAACTTAGAGTATTTGTAAATGGGCATATGTCTATAGGACCTAGAAAGACACGCAGAGTGGTAATTTCCATGCGCTGTAACTTGGAGTGTTTGTAAACGGGCATATGTCTATAAGACCTAGAAATGCACACAGAGTGGTAATTTGCATGCGCTATAACTTGGAGTGTTTGTGAACGAGCATATGTCTATAAGAACAAGAAAGGCAGACAGAGTGATAATTTCCATGCATTGTAGCTTGGAGTGTTTGTAAATGGGCATATGTCTATAAGACCTAGAAAGGCACGTAGAAGGGTAATTTCCATGCGTTGTAACTTGGAGTGTTTGTAAACGGGCATATGCCTATAAGACCTAGAAATGCACGTAGAGTGGTAATTTCAATCCATTGTAACTTGGAGTGTTTGTAAATGGGCATATGAATATAAGACCTAGAAAGGCAGGCGGAGTGGTAATTACCACGCGTTGTAACTTGGAGTGTTTGTAAATAGGCATATGGCTATAAGACCTATAAAGGCACACAGAGTGTTCTTAAATGGGCATATGCATATAAAACCTAGAAAACCATATGATTTCCATGCGTTGTAACTTGCAGTGTTTGTAAATGGGCATATGGCTATAGGAACTGGAAAGGCACGTGGAGTGGTAATTTCCATGTGCTGTAAATTGGAGTGTTTGTAAATTTCCATGCATTGTAACTCAGAGTGTTTTTAAATGGGCATATGCCTATAAGACCTTGAAAGGCACACAGAGTGTTTGTATATTTCCATGTTTTGTAACTCAGAGACTTTGTAAATGGGCATATGCCTATCAGACCTAGAAAGGCACGTGGAGTGGTAATTTCCATGTGCTATAACTTGGAATGTTTGTAAATGGGAACATGCCTATAAGACCTAGAAAGGCACCTGGAATGGTAATTTCCATGCATTGTAACTTGGAGTGTTTGTAAATGGGCATATGCCTATAAGACCTAGAAAGGCACGCAGACTGGTAATTTCCATGCACTTTTTGTAAATGGGCATATGCCTATAAGACCTCGAAATGTACACGGATTGGTAATTTCCTTGCGCTATAACTTGGAGTGTTTATAAATCGGCATATGCCTATAAGACCTAGAAAGGCACGCCAAGTGGTAATTTCCATGCGTTGTATCTTGGAGTGTTTGTAAATGGGCATATGCCTATATGACCTAGAAAGTCACGCGGAGTGGTAATTTCCATGTGCTGTAACTTGGAGTGTTGGTAAATGGGAACATGCCTATAAGACATAGAAAGACACACAGAGTGGTAATTTCCACGCGTTGTAAATTGGAGTGTCTGTAAATGGGGATATGCCTATAAGACCTAGAAAGGCACACCGAGTGGTAATTTCCATGCACTATAACTTGGAGTGTTTGTAAATGGGCTTATGCCTATAAGACCTAGAAAGACACGCAGAGTGGTAATTTCCATGTGTTGTACCTTGGAGTGTTTGTAAATGGGCATATGTCTATAAGACCTAGAAAGGCACACAGAGTGGTAATTTCCATGCATTGTAACATGGAGTGTTTGTAAATTGGCATATGCCTATAAGACCTAGAAAGGCACGTGGAGTGGTAATTTCCATGTGTTGTAACTTGGAGTGTTTGTAGATTTCAATGATTTGTAACTTGGAGTGTTTGTAAATGGGAATCTGCCTATAGGACCTAGAAAGGCACAAAAAGTGTTTGTAGATTTCCATGCACTATAACTTGGAGTGTTTGTAAATGGGCATATGCAAATAAGACCTATAAAGGCACGTGGAGTGGTAATTTCCATGCTCTGTAACTTGGAGTGTTTGTAATGGGCATATGCCTATAAGACCTAGAAAGGCACGCGGAGAGGTAATTTCCATGCACTATAACTTGGAGTGTTTGTAAAAGGGCATATGCCTATAATACCTAGAAAGGCACGCATAGTGGTAATTTCCATGCATTGTAACCTGGAGTTTTTGTAAATTGGCATATGCCTATAAGACCTAGAAAGCCACACATAGTGGTAATTTCCATGCGTTGTAACTTGGAGTGTTTGTAAATGGGCATATGCATATAAGAACTACAAAGGCACACGGAGTAGTAATTTTCATGCGCTATATCTTGGAGTGTTTGTAAATGGGCATATGCCTATAAGACCTAGAAATGCATGTAGAGTGGTAATTTCCATGCGTTGTAACTTGGAGTTTTTTTAAATGGGCATATGACTATAAGACCTAGAAAGGCAAGCGTAGTGGTAATTATCATGGGTTGTAACTTGGAGTGTTTGTAAATGGGCATATGCCTATAAGACCTATAAAGGCACGCAAAGTGTTTTTAAATGGACATATGCCTATAAAACCTAGAAAACCACACTATTTCCATGCGCTATAACTTGGAGTGTTTGTAAATGGGCATATGGCTATAAGAACTAGAAAGGCACGTGGAGTGGTAAGT
Organism: Picea engelmannii; assembly: GCA_009831015.1. Classification (NCBI taxonomy): domain Eukaryota; kingdom Viridiplantae; phylum Streptophyta; class Pinopsida; order Pinales; family Pinaceae; genus Picea; species Picea engelmannii. The sequence goes on along the minus strand of ML784462.1, from coordinate 822,682 downwards.
TCCATACGTTGTAACTTGGAGTGTTTGTAGATTTCCATGTGTTGTAACTCGAAGTTTTTGTAAATGGGCATATGCCTACAAGACCTAGAAAGGAACATGGAGTGTTTGTATATTTCCATGCTTTGTAACTCAGAGCGTTTGTAAATGGGCATATGCCTATCAGACGTAGAAAGGCACGTGGAGTGTTAATTTCCATGCACTATAACTTGGAGTGTTTGTAAATGGGCAGATGCCTATAAGACCTAGAAAGGCACCTGAAGTGGTAATTTCCATGCGTTGTAACTTGGAGTGTTTGTAAATAGGCATATGCCTATAAGACCTAGAAAGGCACATGAACTGGTAATTTCCATGTGCTTTTTGTAAATGGGCATATGCCTATAAGACCTAGAAAGGTACGTGGATTGGTAATTCCCATGGGCTGTAAATTGGAGTGTTTGTAAATCGGCATATGCCTATAAGACCTAGAAAGGCACATCGAGTGGTAATTTCTATGCGCTATAACATGGAGTGTTTGTAAATCGACATATGCCTATAAGACCTAGAAAGGCACGCCGAGTGGTAATTTCTATGCGTTGTAACTTGGAGTGTTTGTAAATGGGCATATGCCTATAAGACCTAGAAAGACACACAGAGTGGTAATTTCCATGTGTTCTAACTTGGAGTGTTTGTTAATGGGCATATGTCTATAAGGCCTAGAAAGCCACACGGAGTGGTAGTTTCCATGCACTATAACTTGGAGTGTTTGTAAATTGACATATGCCTATAAGACCTAGAAAGGCACGTGGAGTGGTAATTTCCATGTGTTGTAACTTGGAGTATTTTTATATTTCCATGCGTTGTAACTTGGAGTGTTTGTAAATGGGAGACTACCTATAAGACCTAGAAAGGCACGCAGAGTGTTTGTAGATTTCCATGCGCTATAACATGGAGTGTTTGTAAATGGGCATATGCAAATAAGACCTAGAAAGGCACGTGGAGTGGTAATTTCCATGCTCTGTAACTTGGAGTGTTTGTAAATGAGAATATGCCTATAAGACCTAGAAAAGTACGCAGAGTGGTAATTTCCATGCGTTGTAACTTGGAGTATTTGTAAAAGGAAATATGCCTATAGGACATAGAAAGGCATGCGTAGTGGTAATTTCCATGCGCTATAACTTGGAGTTTTTGTAAATTGGTATATGCCTATAAGACCTAGAAAGGCATGCGGAGTGGTAATTTCCATGCGTTGTAACTTGGAGTGTTTGTAAATGGGCATATGCCTATAAGACTTAGAAAGGCACGCAGAGTGGTAATTTCCATTCATTTTTTTGTGGATGGGCATATGCCTATAAGAACTAGAAAGGCATGCAGAGTGTTTGTATATTTCCATGCGTTGTAGCTTGGAGTGTTTGTAAACAGGCATATGCCCATAAGACCTAGAAATGGATGTAGAGTGGTAATTTCATTGTGTTGTAACTTGGAGTGTTTGTAAATGGGCATATGACTATAAGACCTAGAAAGGCAGGCGGAGTGGTAGTTACCATGCACTGTAACTTGGAGTGTTTGTAAAT
>ML784462.1:791313-809759 GCA_009831015.1 Picea engelmannii | reverse complement strand
ATTTACTTGGGGTTTGTTATTTCTGCAGATGAGTTGAGGATGGATCCAGATAAGGTGGAGGTAATCAAGAATTGGCCATCACCAAAGAATATCTTTGAGGTGAGAAGTTTTCACGGATTGGCTAGTTTCTACCGAAAATTCATCAGGAATTTAAGTGGAATTAGTGTAGCGATGATGGATACAGTGAAGAAAAGACATAAGTCTTTTCACTGGACAGAAGAGGCCGAGAAAATTTTTAACTTTTTGAAGAGGAAGATCACGGAACAACCAATTTTGGTGTTGCTGGATTTCCAGAAAACATTTCAAGTGAAATGTGATCCAAGTGGATTTGCAATCGGGGCAGTCTTGAGTCAGGAAGACAGGCCGATAGCATATTTCAGTGAGAAGTTGAATGAAGTGAAAGTGAAGTACTCCACTTATGATAAGGAATTTTATGCTATCATTCAGGCATTGAATAAATGGAGGCATTACTTGATCCTGAAAGAGTTTGTCTTATACAGTGATCATCATGCATTGCAGTTTGTGACTCAACGAGAAAAGTTGAATTAGAAACATGTCAAATGGGTTGAGTATATGAAGAATTTCACTTTTGTGATTAAACATATTTCTGGTACTGCTAACAAGGTTGTTGATGCTTTGATCAGGAAGTGTTTGATGTTGCAGGAGTTTAAAGTCAAAACGTTAGGTTTTGATGATCTCAGGAACATGTACACAGATGATCAGGATTTTAAAGAGGCGTATGAAGTAGCTGAGAATCCAATTCTCAGAGATAGAAGCCAATGGATAGAATATATGATCCAAGAAGGATTACTATTTAAGGGTAATCAACTGTGTATTCCGAAATGCTCCATGAGGGAGAACTTGCTGAAGGAGAAACACAGTGGATGATTAGCAGGGCACTTTGGTCACGACAAGACGTTCGCAAAGCTCAATGAGTCATATTTTTGGTTGGGAATGCGAGAAGATGTCAAGAGATTCGTGGACAGATGCATAATTTTCCAGCATTTGAAGGGAAGGAAGTAGAATGAAGGGTTTTATCAACCATTGCCCATACCCGAGAGGCCGTGGGATGCGATTAGCATGGATTTTGTATTGGGGTTGCCAAGAACACAAAGAGGTTGTGATTCAATCCTTGTGGTGGTGGATAGATTTTCCAAGATGGCACACTTCATTCCATGTCAGAAGACTAGTGACGCAAATCGCATTGTGAACTTGTTTTTCAAAGAGGTCATTCAACTTCATGGCTTACCGAGAAGTATAGTTTCGGATCGAGACACTAAGTTCATAGGGCATTTTTGGAGGACCTTATGGAAGAAGCTGGGAACTAACTTGTCATTTAGTTCAGCTTATCATCCTCAAATGGATGGATAGACAGAAGTGGTGAACAGAAGTCTAGGAGACTTGTTGAGAAGCTTGGTGACAGAACACCACAGCCAATGGGACAACATATTACCACAGGCAGAATTTTCTTATAACGACTCAGTAAACAGGAGTAGAGGGTACAGTCCATTTCCGTTTGTCTATGGCATGCAGCCAAGGGGAATTTTTGAACTGAGGGATTCAAAATAGACTGCGACTAGGAGCGTTAGTGCAGAAGATTTCGCAGAGGCAATGAAAGAACTTCACAGCCAGGTGAAGGAGCGATTGCAGAATTCAAGCCAGGAGTATAAGCATAGAGAAGATCAGCATAGAAGACAACTTCAGTTTGAGGTTGGTGACTTGGTTCTGTAACATTTGAGAAAAGAAAGGTTCCCGAGAGGAACATATAATAAATTGAAGATGAAGAAAATCGGGCCATGTAAGGTCTTGAAGAAATTTGGGGTGAATGCTTATGAGATTGAATTACCTGATGGGATCGGAATTTCTCCGATATTCAATATCTTAGATTTGTACCCATATAAAGCTAAAGAAATAGAGACTAAAAATGAGCAGCCAGTGATTCAGTGGACGAAACAGATGCCAGTTGCAGAGAAACCGCAGATGGAGCGCATACTGGATAAAAGAGTAAGCAAGAGGACCAGGCAAAGGCAATACTTTGAGTATCTGGTCAAATGGAAGAACCATCCAATTGAAGATGCCAGCTAGGAGAGTGAAACGGAGATCCAAAAGCATGGACAGACCATGCACGAGCTCATGGACAGGAGCCCATGAAATTTTTCAAGCGAGGGAGTATGATGTAGGAGCATTGCCAACATCAAGCGAGCCAATGCGGAAGCAAAAGATAGTTGGACAAGCGCCAGCGCAATTTTTCGAATTTCTCTTGGATTTGATGCACGAACATAAATGTGGAAATTTAATGAAGTGCACTTGTATAATGTAAACAGGCCTTGAGCGATTCGTTGTCGTCCTTAGTAGGTAGAAGGCATTTAAAGTAGTTAATGCAAGTAGATAGAATTTAATTCTAGATTAGACAGTTTTAGAACGCAAGAGGGAAAAGGGATATAGACACCCTCATTGTGTATTGTAACATAATGGAAGATTGAGGAGCATAGAAGAGAAGCAGAGAGCTGTGTAGGAACACCCATGTACAGATATTTGTATTAATAGAAAGAGGTTGATTCAAATTCATGGTTTCGTGTTTGTTCTTTGTGTATTGATGTTGAATCATATGCTCATGAATGTTTGCTTCCTATTATACATTTGCTTAGAGACTGTTGCTATAGGTGTGTGCACAGTCAAAGGAATTTCAACACTTAGGAGTGTTTGAAAATCTTCCGCAAGGAGTGCATGCAGGGGGTTTTCTAGAAGACGTAGAAGCATGAAAAATCTCAGGAAGGATAAGGCCTTCGAAACTGTTGAAGAACAGTGCAACAGAAGTTGTACCTAGAAGATTCAAGAAGGCGTCGTAAGTTCGCGCCGCAGGTGAACAAGTTTGTGGAGGAACACTTGGTCATTCGCAGAAATCGCCAAGGAAGGACGGACGGTTGGAATTCTCCGAGGAGGATTCGCGACATCCCGCGAGTCGTTAGATCTCATAGAGGAGCAGGGGAGATACGGTGAGTATTCCCTAAAGGTTCTAAGCTTAGGAGGAGTAGGACCATAGATCCGAGTCACAAGGACCGTCGGATATACACGTGAGATTTCATATCGAGGTTTCGTGGGTGGAAGTCCTGTGAACATTGCAACGGGAGTCGCAAAATCACGAAACGTGATATCTCGACAGCCAAGAAGATTTGTGTGGGGCCACAGCGGAGTCGACAAGTGGACAGGTGCCACACCATTTCAGAGTTTCGTGGCGAGAAGTCCTGAAACATTTGCATCAGGATTCGTGATACCACGAAGTCCGAAATCCCGACAGGAGTGAAGGATCGTTGAAAAGTCAAACTCACGAGTATATCGGAGTTTCGGCATATCGAGATTCAGGAGTCGGTAAGACAAGTTGTTCGACATCATGAGTGTTGAAATCGCGATAGGGAAAATCATGAGGGAAAAGGGAAAGGTCAGTGTTGACTATATCGGCATTCGGGGATTCGAGAGTCCAACGCTCGACCATTGACCTCGCGAAGTCGCGAAGTCCGATCCCCCGAGTGTAAAGAGGGGATCCCACGAGGATTGTTGTGGGTGCAGATTTCCCGATAGGGAAATAGAAGAATTGGTTAGAGTTCTTTGGGCCATGTGAAAGGAAAGATCCTGTGAGCACGTGGACCTTTCGACCTGTAGGTGTAGGGAGCATGCGCGTGCGTCCGTCAACGGGCATATGTCTATAAGAACTAGAAAGGCACGCAGAGTGGTAATTTCCATGTGTTGTAACTTGGAGTGTTTGTAAACGAGCATATGTCTATAAGACCTAGAAAGGCACGTAAAAGGGTAATTTCCAAGCGTTGTAGCTTGGAGTGTTTGTAAACGAGCATATGCCTATAAGATCTAGAAAGGCATGTAGAGCGGTAATTTCCATGCATTGTAACTTGGAGTGTTTGTAAATGGTCATATGCCTATAAGACCTAAAAAGGCACGTAGAGTGGTAATTACCATGCGTTGTAACTTGGAGTGTTTGTAAATGGGCATATGCCTATATGACCTATAAAGGCACGCTGAGTGATAATTTCCATGCCTATATGAAAGCCACATGATTTCCATGCATTGTAACTTGGAGTGTTTGTAAATGGGCATATGGCTATAAGAACTAGAAAGGCATGCAGAGTGGTAATTTCCATGGGCTGTAACTTGGAGTGTTTGTAGATTTCCATGCGTTGTAACTCGGAGTGTTTGTAAATGGGCATATGCCTATAAGACCAAGAAAGGCACACAGAGTGTTTGTATATTTCCATGCATTTTAACTCAGAGTGTTTGTAAATGGGCATATGCCTATCAGACCTAGAAAGGCATGTAGAGTGGTAATTACCATGCGTTATAACTTGGAGTGTTTTTAAATGGGCATATGCCTATATGACCTATAAAGGCACGATGAGTGATAATTTCCATGCACTGTAACTTGGAGTGTTTTTAAATGGGCATATGCCTATAAAATCTAGAAAGCCACACAATTTCCATGCACTGTAACTTGGAGTGTTTCTAAATGGGCATATGGCTATAAGAATTAGAAAGGCACGCAGAGTGGTAATTTCCATGTGTTGTAACTTGGAGTGTTTGTAAATGGGCATATGGCTATAAGAACTAGAAAGGCACACAGAGTGGTAATTTCCATGTGTTGTAACTTGGAGTGTTTGTAGATTTCCATGCGTTGTAACTCGGAGTGTTTGTAAATGGGCATATGCCTATAAGACCTAGAAAGGCACACAGAGTGTTTGTAGATTTCCATGCATTGTAACTTGGAGTGTATGTAAATGGGTATATGCCTATAAGACCTATAAAGGCACGTGGAATGGTAATTTCCATGCATTGTTACTTGGAGTGTTTGTAAATTGGTATATGCCTATAAGACCTGGAAATGCATGCAGAGTGGTAATTTCCATGCACTGTAACTTGGAGTGTTTGTAAATGGGCATATGCCTATAAGACCTAGAAAAGCACACGTAGTGGTAATTTCCATTCACTATTTGTAAATGGGCATATGCCTATAAGACCTAGAAAGGTACGCAGAGTGGTAATTTCCATACGCTGTAACTTGGAGTGTTTGTAAATGCTAATATGCCTATAAGACCTAGAAAGGCACGTGGAGTGTTAATTTCCATGCACTGTAACTTGGAGTGTTTGTAAATGGGTATATGCCTATAAGACCTAGAAAGGCACGTGGAATGGTAATTTCCATGCATTGTAACTTGGAGCATTTGTAAATTGGCATATGCCTATAAGACCTAGAAAGGCACGCAGAGTGGTAATTTACATGCGCTGTAACTTGGAGTGTTGGTCAATGGGCATATGTCTATAAGACTTAGAAAGGCAAGCGGAGTGGTAATTTCCATGCGCTGTAAATTGGAGTGTTTGTAAATGGGAATATGCCTATAAGAACTAGAAAGACACGCATAGTGGTAATTTCCATGCATTTTAACTTGTAGTGTTTGTAAACAGGCATATGCCTATAAGACCTAGAAAGGCAAACAAAGTGGTAATTTCCATGCGTTGTAACTTGGAGTGTTTAGAAAAGGACATATGCCTATAAGACCTAGAAAGGCATGCGTAGTGGTAATTTGCATGCGTTGTAACTTGGAGTGTTTGTAAATTGGCATATCCCTATAAGACCTAGAAAGGCACGCAGAGTGGTAATTTCCATGCGTTGTAACTTAGAGTGTTTGTAAATGGGGATATGCCTATAAGACCTAGAAAGGCACGTGGAGCGGTAAATTCCATTCACTGTAAATTGGAGTGTTTGTAAATGGGTATATGCCTATAAGACCTATAAAATCACGTGGAATGGTAATTTCCATGCATTGTTATTTTGAGTGTTTGTAAATTGGCATATGCCAATAAGACTTAGAAAGGCACGTAGAGTGGTAATTTCCATGCGTTGTAACTTGGAGTGTTTGTCAATGGGTATATGCCTATAAGACCTATAAAGGCACGTGGAATGGTAATTTCCATGCATTATTACTTGGAGTTTTTGTAAATTAGCATATGCCTATAAGACCTAGAAAGGCATGCAGAGTGGTAATTTCCATGTGTTGTAACTTGGAGTGTTTGTCAATGGGCATATGTTTATAATACTTAGAAAGGCACGCAGAGTGGTAATTTCCATGCGTTGTAACTTGGAGTGTGTGTCAATGGGAATATGTCTATAAGACCTAGAAAGGCATGCGGAGTGGTAATTTCCATGCGTTTCAACTTGGAGTGTTTGTAAACAGGCATATGCCTATAAGACATAGAAAGGCACATGGAGTGGTAATTTCCATGCACTGTAAGTTGGAGTGTTTGTAAATGGGCATATGCCTATAAGACCTAGAAAAGGACAAGAATATGCCTATAAGACCTAGAGTGGTAATTGCCATGCACTGAAACTTGGAGTGTTTGAAAATGGGCATATGCCTATAAGACCTAGAAAGGCACGCGTAGTGATAATTTCCATGTGCTGAAACTTCGAGTGTTTGTCAACGAGCATATGTCTATTGGACCTAGAAAGGCACGCGGAGTGGTAATTTCCATGTGCTGAAACTTAGAGTGTTTTTAAACGGGCATATGTCTATCAGACCTAGAAAGGCACGCGGAGTGGTAATTTCCATGCACTGAAACTTGGAGTGTTTGTCAATGGGCATCTGCGTATAAGACCTACAAAGGCACATGGAATGGTAATTTCCATGAATTGTAACTTGGAGTTTTTGTAAATTGGCATATGCCTATAAGACCTAGAAAGGCACGCAGAGTGGTAATTTCCATGTGTTGTAACTTGGAGTTTGTGTCAATGGGAATATGTCTATAAGACGTAGAAAGGCAAGCGAAGTGGTAATTTCCATGCGTTGTAACTTGGAGTGTTTTTAAATGGGCATATGCCTATATGACCTATAAATGCACGCTGAGTGATAATTTCCATGCACTGTAACTTGGAGTGTTTTTAAATGGGCATATGCCTATAAAACCTAGAATGCCACATGATTTCCATGTGTTGTAACCCTGAGTGTTTGTAAATGGGCATATGGCTATAAGAACTAGAAAGGCACACGGAGTGGTAATTTCCATGTGTTGTAACTTGGAGTGTTTGTAGATTTCCATGTGTTGTAATTTAGAGTGTTTGTAAATGGGCATATGCCTATAAGACCTAGAAAGGCACACATAGTGTTTGTAGATTTCCATGCATTGTAACTCAGAGTGTTTGTAAATGGGCATATGCCTATCAGACCTAGAAAGGCACGGGGAGTGGTAATTTTCATGCGCTGTAACTTGGAGTATTTGTAAATGGGTAGATGCCTATAAGACCTAGAAAGGGACCTAGAGTGGTAATTTCAATGCGATGTAACTTGGAGTGTTTTTAAATGGGAATATTCCTATAAGACCTAGAAAGGCACGCAGACTGGTAATTTCCATGCACTTTTTTTAAGTGGGCATATGCCTATAAGACCTAGAAAAGTACGCGGATTGGTAATTTCCATGCACTGTAACTTGGAGTGTTTGTAAATCGGCATATGCCTATAAGTCCTAGAAAGGCACGCAGAGTGTTTGTAGATTTCCATGCACTATAACTTGGAGTGTTTGTAAATGGGCATATGCAACTAAGACCTAGAAAGGCACGTGGAGTGGTAATTTCCATGCTCTATAACTTGGATTTTTTGTAAATGGGCATATGCCTATAAGACCTAGAAAGGCACACGGAGTGGTAACTTCCATGCACTGTAACCTGGAGTGTTTTTAAAAAGGCATATGCCTATAAGACCTAGAAAGGCATGCATAGTGGTAATTTCCACGCGTTGTAACTTCAAGTGTTTGTAAATTAGCATATGCCTATAAGACCTAGAAAGGCACGCATAGTGGTAATTTCCATGCGCTATAACTTGGAGTGTTTGTAAATGGGCATATGCCTATAAGAACTAGAAAGGCACGCGGAGTGGTAATTTCCATTCGCTGTTTATAAATGGGCATATGCCTATAAGACCTAGGAAGGTACGCGGAGTGGTAATTTCCATGTGTTATAACTTGGAGTGTTTGTAAATGGGCATATGCCTATAAGACCTAGAAAGGCACATGTAGTGGTAATTTCCATGCACTGTAACTTTGAGTATTTGTAAATGGTTATATGCCTATAAGACCTAGGAAGGCACGTGGAATGGTAATTTCCATGCATTGTAACTTGGAGTCTTTGTAAATGGGTATATGCCTATAAGACCTAGAAAGGCACATGGAATGGTAATTTCCATTCATTGTAACTTGGAGTGTTTTTAAATGGGCATATGCCTATAAGACCTAGAAAGGCATGCACAGTGGTAATTTCCATGCGTTGTAACTTGGAGTGTTTGTCAATGGGCATATGTCTATAAGACCTATAAAGGCACGTGGAAAGGTAATTTCCATGCAGAGTAACTTTGAGTGTTTGTAAATGGGAATATGCCTATAAGACCTAGAAAGGCACGTGGAGTGTTTGCATATTTCCATGCGCTATTACTTGGAGTGTCTGTAAATGGGCATACGCCACTAAGACCTTGAAAGGAATGTAGAGTGGTAATTTCCATGCGTTCTAACGTGGAGTGTTGGTAAATGGGCATATGCATATAAGAACTAGAAAGGCACGCAGACTAGTAATTTCCATGCGTTGTAACTTGGAGTGTTTGTAAATGGGCATATGCCTATCATACCTAGAAAGGCACATCGAGTGGTAATTTCCATGGGTTGTAACTTGGAGTCCTTATAAATGGGCATATGCCTATAATACCTAGAAAGGCACACGGAGAGGTAATTTCCATGCATTGTAACTTGGAGTGTTTGTAAATGGGCATATGACTATAAGACCTAGAAAAGCACGTGGAGTGGTAATATCCATGCATTGTAACATGGAGTGTTTGTAAATGGGCATATGCCTATAAGACCTAGAAAGACACGTGGAGTGGTAATTTCCATTCGCTTTAACTTGGAGTGTTTGTAAATGGGCATATGCCTATAAGACCTAGAAAGGCACGCGGAGTGGTAATTTCCATGCGTTGTAACTTGGAGTGTTTGTAAATTGGCATATGTCTATAAGAACTAGAAAAGCACGCGGAGTTGTAATTTTCATGTGTTGTAACTTGGAATGTTTGTAAATGGACATGTGCCTATAAGACCTAGAAAGGCACGTGGAGTGGTAATTTCGATGCACTGTAACTTGGAGTGTTTGTAAATGGGCATATGCCTATAAGACCTAGAAAGGCACGCAATTTCCATACATAGTAACTTGGAGTGTTTGTAAATGGGCATATGCCTATAAGACCTAGAAAGGCACATGATTTCCATGCGTTGTAACTTGGAGTGTTTCTAAATAGGCATATGCCTATAAGACCTAGAAAGGCACGCAGAGTGGTAATTTCAATTCGTTATAACTTGGAGGGTTTGTAGATTTCCATGCGATGTAACTTGGAGTGTTTGTGAATGTGCATATGCCTATAAGACCTAGAAAGGAACGCAGAGTGTTTGTAGATTTCCATGCACTGTAACTTGCAGTGTTTGTAAATGGGAATATCCAAATATGATCTAGAAAGGCACGCAGAGTGGTAGTTTTCATGCGTTCTAACTTGGAGTGCTTGTAAATGAGCAGATGCCTATAAGACCTAGAAAGGCACATAGAGAGGTAATTTCCATGTGTTGTAACTTGGAGTGTTTGTAAAATGGCATATGCCTATAAGACCTAGAAAGGCACACGCAGTGGTAATTTCCATGCGCTGAAACTTGGAATTTTTGTAAATTGGCATATGCCTATAAGACCTAGAAAGGCACGCGGAGTGGTAATTTCCATGCGCTGTGACTTGGAGTCTTTGTAAATGGGCATATACCTATAAGACATAGAAAGCCATGCAGAGTGGTAATTTCCATTCAGTGTTTATAAATGGCCATATGCCTATAAGACCTAGAAAGGTACGCGGACTGGTAATTTCCATGCGTTGTAACTTGGAGTGCTTGTAAATGGGCATACGCCTATAAGACCTGGAAAGGTACACATAGTGGTAATTTCCATGCATTGTAAATTGGAGTGTGTGTAAATGGGCATATTCCTATAAGACCTAGAAAGGCACGTAGAGTGGCAATTTCCATGCGTTGTAACTTGGAGTGTTTGTAAATAGTTATATGCCTATACGACCTAGAAAGGCACACAGATTGGTAATTGCCATGCGCTGTAACTTGGAGTGTTTGTAAATGGGCATATGCCTATAAGACGTAGAAAGGCACACAAAGTGGTAATTTGCATGCACTGTATCTTGGAGTGTTTGTAAATGGGCATATGCCTATAGGACCTAGAAAGCCATGCGGAGTGGTAATTTCCATGCTCTGTAACTTGGAGTGTTTGTAAATGGGCATATGCCAATAAGACCTAGAAAGGCACACGAAGTGGTAATTTCCATGTGTTGTAATTTTGAGTGTTTGTCAATGGGCATGTGTCCATAGGACCTAGAAAGGCACACGGAGTGGTAATTTCCATGTGCTCTATCTTGGAGTGTTTGTAAATGGGCATATGCCTATAAGACCTAGAAAGGCACACAGACTGGTAATTTCCATGCGCTGAAACTTGGAGTGATTGAAAATGGGCATATGCCTAAAAGACTTATAAAGGCGCGCAGATTGGTAATTTCCATTCTCTAAAACTTGGAGTGTTTGTAAATGGGCATATGTCTATATGACCTCGAAAGGGACTTAGAGTGGTAATTTCCATGTGCTAAAACTTGGAGTGTTTGTAAATGGGCATATGTCTATAAGACCTAGAAAGGCACACGTAGTGGTAATTTCCATGTGTTGAAACTTGGAGTGCTTGTAACGGGCATATGTCTATCAGACCTATAAAGGCACGCAGAGTGGTAATTTCCACGAGCTAGAACTTGGAGTGCTTGTAAACGGGCATATATCTATCAGACCTAGAAAGTCACGTGGAGTGGTAATTTCCATGCGTTGAAACTTGGAGTGTTTGTAAACATGCATATGTTTATCAAATCTAGAAAGGCAAGCGGAGTGGCAATTTCCATGCCATGAAACTTGGAGTGTTTTTAAATGGGCATATGTTTATAAGACCTAGAAAGGCACGCGGAATTGTAATTTCCATGCGCTGAGACTTGGAGTGTTTGTACGACCTAGAAAGGCATGCAGAGTGGTAATTTCCATGCACTATAACTTGGAGTGTTTGTAAACGGGCATGTGTCTATAAGACCTAGAAGGGCACGCGTAGTGGTAATTTCCATGTGCTATAACCTGGAGTGTTTGTAAACGAGCTTGTGTCGATAAGCCCTAGAAAGGCATGCGGAGTGGTAATATCCATTCTATGTAACTTGGAGTGTTTGTAAATGCACATATGTCTATAAGACCAAGAAAGGCACACAGAGTGTTAATTTCCATGTGTTGTAACTTGGAGTGTTTGTAAACGGGCATATGTCTATAAGACCTAGAAAAACACGCAGAGTGGTAATTTCCGGGCATTGTAACATAGAGTGTTTGTAAACGGGCATATGTCTATGAGAACTAGAAAGGTACACAGAGTGGTAATTTCCATGTAACTTGGAGTGTTTGTAAATGGGCATATGCCTATAAGACCTAGAAAGGCATGCAGAGTAGTAATTACCATGCACTGTAACTTGGAGTGTTTGTAAATTGACATATGTCTATAGGACCTTGAAGTACATGTCGAGTGGTAATTTCCATGCGTTGTAACTTGGAGTGTTTGTAAATAGGCATATGTCTATAAGACCTAGAAATACACGCGGAGTGGTAATTTTCATGCGCTATAACTTGGAGTGTTTGTAAACGGGCATATGTCTATAAGAACTAGAAAGGCACGTAGAGTGGTAATTTCCATGTGTTGTAACTTGGAGTATTTATAAACGAGCATATGTCTATAAGACCTAGAAAGGCACGTAGAAGGGTAATTTCCATGCGTTGTAGCTTGGAGTGCTTGTAAACGAGCATATGCCTATAAGACCTAGAAAGGCACATAGAGTGGTAATTTCCATGCGTTGTAACCTAGAGTGTTTGTAAATGGTCATATGCCTATAAGACCTAAAAAGGCACGTGGAGTGGTAATTACCATGTGTTGTAACTTGGAGTGTTTGTAAATGGGCATATGCCTATATGACCTATAAAGGCACGTTGAGTGATAATTTCCATGCACTATAACTTGGAGTGTTTTTAAATGGGCATATGCCTATAAAACCTAGAAAGCCATACAATTTCCATGCGTTGTAACTTGGAGTGTTTGTAAATGGGCATATGGCTATAAGAACTAGAAAGGCACGCAGAGTGGTAATTTCCATGGGTTGTAACTTGGAGTGTTTGTAGATTTCCATGCGCTGTAACTCAGAGTGTTTGTAAATGGGCATATGCCTATAAGACCTAGAAAGGCACACAGATTGTTTATAGATTTCCATGCGTTTTAACTCAGAGTGTTTGTAAATGGGCATATGCCTATAAGACCTAGCAAGGCATGCGGTGTGCTAATTTCCATCCGCTGTAACTCAAAGTGTTTGTGTATTTCCGTGCACTGTAACGTCGAGTGTTTGTAGATTTCCATGCGTTGTATCCTGGAGTGCTTGTAAATGGGCATATGCCTATAAGACCTAGAAAGGCACGTAGAGTGTTTCTAGATTTCGATGCGCTATAACTTGGAGTGTTTTTAAATGGGCATATGCCTATCAGACCTAGAAAGGCACGCAGACTGGTAATTTCCATGCGTTATAAGTTGGAGTGTTTGTAAATGGGAATATGTCTATAAGACCTAGAAAGGCACATGGAGTGGTAATTTCCATGTGTATTAACTTGGAGTGTTTGTAAATGGTCATATCTCTATCAGACCTAGAAAGGCACATGGAGTGGTAATTTCCATGCGCTGAAACATGGAGTGTTTGTAAACGAGCATATGTCTATCAGATCTAGAAAGGCAAGCGGAGTGGTAATTTCCATGCGTTGAAACTTGGAGTGTTTTTAAATGGGTATATGTCTATAAGACCTAGAAAGGCACATGGAGTGGTAATTTCCATGCACTAAGACTTGGAGTGTTTGTATGACCTAGAAAGGCACACAGAGTGGTAATTTCCATGCACTGTAACTTGGAGTGTTTGTAAACAGGCATGTGTCTATAAGACCTAGAAAGGCACGCGTAGTGGTAATTTCCATGTGTTGTAACCTGGAGTTTTTGTAAATGGGCATATGTCTATAAGACCTAGAAAGGCACGCGGAGTGGTAATTTCCATGGTTGTAACTTGGAGTGTTTGTAAACAGGCATATATCTATGACACCTAGAAAGGCACACAGAGTGGTAATTTCCATGTAACTTGGAGTGTTTGCAAATGGGCATATGCTTATAAGACCTAGAAAGGCATGCAAAGTCGTAATTACCATGCATTGTAACTTGGAGTGTTTGTAAATGGGCATATGTCTATAGGACCTAGAAATACACGCAGAGTGGTAATTTTGATGCGTTGTAACTTGGAGTGTTTGTAAATATGCATATTTCTATAAGACCTAGAAATACACGCGGAGTGGTGATTTTCATGCGCTATAACTTGGAGTGTTTGTAAACGGGCATAGTCTATAAGAACTAGAAAGGAACGCATAGTGGAAATTTCCATGCATTGTAACTTGGAGAGTTTGTAAACGAGCATGTGTCTATAAGACCCAGAAAGGCACGTAGAAGGGTAATTTCCATGCGTTATAGCTTGGAGTGTTTGTAAACGAGAAAGGCACAGAGAGTGTTTGTAGATTTCCATGGGCATATGCAAATAAGACCTAGAAAGGTACATGGAGTGGTAATTTCCATGCGTTGTAACTTGGAGTGTTTGTAAATGGGCATATGCCTATAAGACCTAAAAAGGCACGCAGAGTGGTAATTACCATGCATTGTAACTTGGAGTGTCTGTAAATGGGCATATGCCTATATGACCTATAAAGGCATGTTGAGTGATAATTTCCATGCACTGTAACTTGGAGTGTTTTTAAATGGGCATATGCCTATAAAACCTAGAAAKCCACATGATTTCCATGCGCTGTAACTTGGAGTGTTTGTAAATGGGCATATGGCTATAAGAACTAGAAAGGCACGCAKAGTGGTAATTTCCATGGGCTGTAACTTGGAGTGTTTGTAGATTTCCATGCATTGTAACTCAGAGTGTTTGTAAATGGGCATATGCCTATCAGACCTAGAAAGGCACGTGGAGTGGTAATTTCCATGCGCTATAACTTGGAGTGTTTATAAATGGGCAGATGCTTATAAGACCTAGAAAGGCACTTGGAGTGGTAATTTCCATAGGTTGTAACTTGGAGCGTTTGTAAATGGACATATGCCTATAAGACCTAGAAAGGCACGCGGATTCGTAATTTCCATGCACTTTTTGTAAATGTGCATATGCCTATAAGACCTAGAAAGGTACGCGGATTGGTAATTTCCATGCGCTGTAACTTGGAGTGTTTCTAAATTGGCATATGCCTATAAGACCTAGAAAGGCACGTCGAGTGGTAATTTCGATGCATTGTAACTTGGAGTGTTTGTAAATGGGAATAGGCCTATAAGATGTAAAAAGACACACAGAGTGGTAATTTCCATCTGTTGTAACTTGGAGTGTTTGTAAATGTGCATATGTCTATAAGACCTAGAATGGAACATGTAGTGGTAATTTCCATGCGTTGTAACTTGGAGTGTTTGTAAATTGGCATATGCCTCTAAGACCTAGAAAGGCACGTGATTTCCATGGTTGTAACTTGGAGTGTTTGTAAATGCGCATATGCCTATAAGACCTAAAAAGGCACGCAAAGTGCTAATTTCCATGTGTTGTAACTTGGAGTGTTTGTAGATTTCCATGCGTTGTAACTTGTAGTGTTTGTAAATGGGAATCTGCCTATAAGACCTAGAAAGGCACACAAAGTGGTAATTTCCATGCGTGTTTGTAAACGGGCATATGTCTATAAGACCTAGAAAGGCACAGAGTGCTAATTTCCATGTATTTTAACTTGGAGTTTTTGTAAATAGGCATATGTCTATAAGACCTAGAAAGGCACGTGGAGTGGTATTTTCCATGCGTTGTAAATTGAAGTGTTTGTAAACGGACATATGTCTATAAGTCCTAGAAAGGCACGCGGATTGGTAATTTGCAAGCGTTGTAACTTGGAATGTTTGTAAATGGACATATGTCTATAAGACCTAGAAAGGCACATGAAGTGGCAATTTCCATGCGTTGAAACTTGGAGTGTTTGTAAACGGGCATATGTCTATAACACCTAGAAAGGCATGTGAGACGTAGAAAGGCACGCAGAGTGGTAATTTCCATGCGCTATAACTTGGAGTGTTTGTAAACGCCCATATTTCTGTAAGACCTAGAAAGGCATGTGGAGTGGTAATTTCCATGCATTGTAACTTGGAGTGTTTGTAAATGAGAATATGTCCATAAGACCTAGAAAGGCATACATAGTGGTAATTTCCATGCCCTGTAACTTGGAGTGTTTGTAAGACCTAGAAATGCACGTGACTTCCATGCGTTGTAACTTGGAGTGTTTGTAAACAGACATATGTCTATGAGACCTAGAAAGACACACAGAGTGGTAATTTCCATGTAACTTGGAGTGTTTGTAAATGGGCATATGCCTATAATACCTAGAAAGGCATCCAGAGTAGTAATTACCATGCATTGTAACTTGGAGTGTTTGTAAATGGACATATGTCTATAGGACCTAGAAATACACGCGGAGTGGTAATTTCCATGCATTGTAACTTGGAGTGTTTGTAAACATGCATATGACTATAAGACCTAGAAATACACGCGGAGTGGTAATTTTCATGCACTATAACTTGGAGTGTTTGTAAACGGGCATAAGTCTATAAGAACTAGAAAGGCACACAGAGTGGTAGTTTCCATGCACTGTAACTTGGAGTGTTTGTAAATGAGCATATGTCTGTAAGACCTAGAAAGGAATGTAGAAGGGTAATTTCCATGCATTGTAGCTTGGAGTGTTTGTAAACGAGAATATGCCTATAAGACCTAGAAAGGCACGTAGAATGGTAATTTCCATGCATTGTAACTTGGAGTGTTTGTAAATCTGCATATGCCTATAAGGCCTAAAACGACACGTGGAGTGGTACTTACCATGCGTTGTAACTTGGATTGTGTGTAAATGGGCATATGCCTATATGACCTATAAAGGCACGCTGAGTGATAATTTCCATGCATTGTAACTTGGAGTGTTTTTAAATGGGCATATGCCTATAAAACCTAGACAGCCACACGATTTCCATGCGTTGTAACTTGGAGTGTTTGTAAATGGGCATATGGCTATAAGAACTAGAAAGGCACGCAGAGTGGTAATTTCCATGCGCTGTAACTTGGAGTGTTTGTAGATTTCCATGCACTGTAACTCGAAGTGTTTGTAAATGGGCATATGCCTATAAGACCTAGAAAGGCACACAGATTGTTTGTAGATTTCCATGCGTTTTAACCCAGAGTGTTTGTAAATGGGCATATGCCTATCAGACGTAGAAAGGCACGTGGAGTGGTAATTTCCATGTGTTGTAACTTGGAGTGTTTCTAAACGGGCAGATGCTTATAAGACTTAGAAAGGCACCTGGAGTGGTAATTTCCATGTGTTGTAACTTGGAGTGTTTGTAAATGGGCATATGCCTATAAGACCTAGAAAGGAACGCGAACTGGTAATTTCCATGCGCTTTTTGTAAATGCGCATATGCCTATAAGACCTAGAAAGGAACGTGAAATGGTAATTTCCATGCGCTTTTTGTAAATGTGCATATGCCTATAAGACCTAGAAACATATGCGGATTGGTAATTTCCATGCTCTGTAACTTGGAGTGTTTCTAAATCGGCATATGCCTATAAGACCTAGAAAAGCACGTCAAGTGGTAATTTCCATGCACTGTAACATGGAGTGTTTGTAAATGGGCATATGCCTATAAGACCTAGAAAGGCATGCCAAGTGGTAATTTCCATGCGTTGTAACTTGGAGTGTTTGTAAATGGAAATATGCCTATAAGACCTAGAAAGACACGCATAGTGGTAATTTCCATGTGTTGTAACTTGGAGTGTTTGTAAATGGGGATATGTCTATAATACCTAGAAAGGCATGTGGAGTGGTAATTTCCATGCGATGTAACTTGGAGTGTTTGTAAATTGACATATGCCTCTAAGACCTAGAAAGGCACACGATTTCCATGCGTTGTAACTTGGATTGTTTGTAAATGGGCCTATGTCTATAAGACCTAGAAATGCACAGAGTGCTAATTTACATGTGTTGTAACTTGGAGTGTTTGTATATTTCCATGCATTGTAACTTGGAGTGTTTGTAAATGGGAATCTACCTATAAGACCTAGAAAGGCACGTAGAGTGGTAATTTGCATGTGTATTTGTAAACGGGCATATGTCTATAAGACCTAGAAATGCACGGAGTGGTAATTTCCACGCATTTTAACTTGGAGTTTTTGTGAATGGGCACATGTCTATAAGACCTAGAAAGGCACGTGGAGTGGTAATTTCCATGCACTGTAAATTGAAGTGTTTGTAAATAGGCGTATGTCTATAAGTCCTAGAAAGGTACGCGGATTGGTAATTTGCAAGCGTTGTAACTTGGAGTGTTTGTAAATGAGCATATGTCTATAAGACCTAGAAAGGCACGCGGAGTGGTAATTTCCAAGCGCTGCAACTTGGAGTGTTTGTAGACAACCATATGTCTATAAGACCTAGAAAGGCATGCGGAGTGGTAATTTCCATGCATTGAAACTTAGAGTGTTTGTAAATGGAGATATGTCTATAAGACCTAGAAAGGCACGCGTAGTGGTAATTTCCATGCATCGAAACTTGGAGTGTTTTTAAATGAGCATATGTCTATAAGACCTAGAAAGGCACGCGGAGTGGTAATTTCCATGTTGTTAAGAACCAAACATCACTATAGCATAGAAAAACCTTAGGAAAAGTACTCAACTCCTTGAAAAAGAGATAAGTTCAAATAATAAGCCTCTTCGAGGGGGCAACCTTCTTTTACCCCACTTAAATGTTCAAGTACAAGATGATTCAAAATGAAAATGTCTCCTTGGTATATGTAGGAGACTAGGAGGTATAATTACAACTAATGGCCTAAAGCCGACATAAATAAAATAACATTACTAATTACAACTAATGGCCTAAAGCCGACATAAATAAAATAACATTACTAATCTAATATGCCCCAATTAAGGGGTAATGAGCCAATATTAGGGCTTAACATGCCCCTCCCCTTTAGACAAGTGTTGTCCACAACACTTGAGTAACTCTAGATGCTTTTATATAAAAGACTCATCTTCCCAAGTGGAATCTTCAGCCGGTAGTTTCCTCCATTTAATGAGATACTCTGAAATGGATCTATTCCTTAGTTGGTGAATTCTTGTGTCAGTGATGGCTTCAGGCTCCAATATGATTTTTCCTTC
>ML784462.1:776200-788451 GCA_009831015.1 Picea engelmannii | reverse complement strand
TTTGGAATGCTTATCAATGATCCTTTGGAGATCTTGAGGAATAGATGTCTTAGATGTTTGAACATCTAGTGAGCATAGTTTTGCAATAATGCCTTGATGCCCCTTTTTCAATAATTTTGTCATGTTGTTAGAGCTTATCACCTTACTGGGCTTCCCTGTGATACCTCTCAACTCAATTTCTTTTCCTTCCAATAAAATTTCATGAAAAGTTCTTGAAAATTAAAAGCCACTGTTCCTAATGATTGTAACCATTGGATTCCTAGTACAACATCTGCACCACCCATGGGTATAGCAATCATTGGACTATTCATTACATATTCCCCCATAGTAAGATTTATCTTATCGCATTTTCCTGAGCAATTGATAGTTCCTCCATCTGCAATCATTACTTGAAACTTTGGCGCTAGATATACAAAGCAATTGATATCTTTGGCTACTTTATTGTGAATGAAATTATGAGTACTGCCAGAATCAATTAGGACTATTACCTTTTTCTTTTTGATGTATCCTTCGATCTTGAGGGTTTGAGGAATGCTAATTCCAGCCAATGAATGAACAATGAACCATGAGTGAGTGAGTGAATGAGTTAAGAAGAAGCAACAACCACAATAGACCAAATATGGGTTTATGTAACTCTTGGAATTAAGGAACCACTTGGCCTTCCCCCAAGAATCTCATGTAATTGTTATTCTCCATTAAAAAAAAAATGTGTAAATAAAATATAAAACAAATACTTATCCCCTCAATCCCCCTCTCTTGTGGAATCATAGCCCCCTATAACTCTTGTCCTTGTATGTCAAGTAGCCAGTGATGTATTTATTATTAATAATGATCAAACATTAATTTTCCTAGGCACACTTGCCTCTTTCAATTGTTTGGGCACTCTGGCCTTTCATGGATTAAAAAAATACATTATTTAATACGGGGCTCAAAACTCGGGGTGTTACATCCCCTCCCCCTTATTTTGGCACTGTCCTGAGTGCATATACAAAACATAAAAAAAAAAATCAAAATTTATTCAAAAAGTTGGGGGTACTCTACCTGCATGGAATCTTCATTCTCCCAAGTAGCATCTTCAGGACCGTAGGAGGTCCACTGGACTTTTACTAGCTCTATAACTCAATTCCAGAGCATTTTGACTTTTTTGTCCAATATTCGCATTGGTTGGACCAGAAAGTCTCCCTCTGTCTCTACATAAATCAGATGCCAATCAATAACATGGTTAGGATCGTGTACATATTTTTTTAGCAAAGAGACATGAAATACATTATGCACATTCATGGAAGCAGGCAATGCAAACATGTATGCAACTGGCCCTATTTTATCCAATATCTCAAATTGACCACAAAATCTTGTTGCTAGCTTTGTACAACTACCCAAATTCAAAGAACTCTTCTTGGGCTTCACTTTTAAAAGCAAATGCTCCCCCACTTTAAATTCTCTAGTTGTTATGTTCTTATCTGCATAAATTTTTTGTCTATCTTGAGATGCCTTTAATTTTTGCTTAATTCTAACCATCTAGTCTTCCATATCCTTGAGCAATTCTGGCCCAAGTACCACTATGTCTGTTGGGTTGTCCCAACTCACTGGAGTATTGCATTTCCTACCATACAACACTTCAAATGGGCTCATTTTCAATGAATCTTGATACCCATTATTATATCCAAACTCAACCAAGTGCAAGTAATCTTCCCACTTAGATGGTTTATCCATCACATACATTCTCAACATGTCTTCAATTACTCAATTGACTCTCTTTGTATACCCATCTGACTGTGGATGGTATGCTATGCTAAAGTTCATATTTGTACCAAATTCTTTAAACAATCCCCTCCATAAATTTGAAGTAAACTTTCTATCTCTGTCTGAGACAATTGTCTTAGGTATCCCATGCAACCTAGCAATCTCCCTCGTGTAAATTTTTGCAATATTAGCTATTGTATGAGTCATTTTTAAAGGAACAAAATGAGCAGCTTTTGTCAATTTATCAACCACTACCATGATTGAATCATGTTGTCTTGTTGTCCTGGGAAATTTAGTTATAATATCAATGGTTACCACTTCCCACTTCTTCTCTAGAATTGGTAATGGTTGTAGCAAACCCACTAGGTTCCTATGCTCAACCTTCACTCTTTGACATTCCATACATCTGGCAATGTAATCTGCAACATCTTTTTTTATTCCTGGGGAAAAGAGTTGGCTTCCTACTATTGCAATTGTTTTTTGGTAACCGGGATGTCCGGCATATGGAACATTATGCATTTCTTTTAATACCAAGTTCCTAAGTTCTCTGGAACTAGGAACATAAATTCTATTTTATGCATAAGTAATCCATCTTCCTTCATCTCATATTCTTTAATTTTTTGTTGTACATTTTCTTGTTTTAAGCTTTCTTTTACCTGTAGGTAATGTTGATCTGTGAAAACAACATCTAAAATTCTACTCTTTAAATATAACTGGTGCATACTAATAGTTGTAGCATGCATGAGATGTACTCTTCTACTAAGTGCATCAACAACTTTATTTTATTTTCCTTTGATATGCTTCATGTCAAAATCGTATTCACTTAAAAATTCCATCCATCTCATCTGCTTGGAATTTAAAGTTGGATGTTCAAAAAGATATTTCATACCACTATGGTTTTTTCTTAATTCAAACCTCCTCCCCATGAGATAATGCCACCACATCTTCAATGCGTGAAAAATGGCAGCAAGTTCCAAGTCATGTGTGGCATAGTTCCTCTCATGTTCTTTAAGATTTATGGACTCATAACCAATGACATGTCCATTTTGAGTGAGGAATCCACCAAGTCCTTCCTTGCATGCATCTGTACATACCACAAACTTTCATTTGGGTCAGCAATCTTTAAAATAGGTGCACTAGTAAGTAATTCTTTCAACATATTAAAGCTCTCTTCACACTTTGTTGTCCATTCAAATTTAATTCCCTTCTTTTGCAAAGAAGTGATGGGATGAGAAATCTTAGAGAACCCTGCTATAAATATTTTGTAGTAACTAGCTAACCCCATAAAATATCTAACTTCTGAAACATTCCTGGGTGTTGGCCATCCTATAATGGCTTCAATCTTCTTTGGCTCCACTGTTATACCTTGTTTTGAAATAATGTCTCCCAAGTAATGGATTTTTTCTTGGTAAAAAAGAAACTTATTAAGCTTGGCATACAAGTGATGTTACCTCGACACTTTCAATACAAATCTTAGGTTATGTTCATGCTCTTCCTATGACTTAGAATAGACAAGTATGTCATCAGGAATACTATGAAAAATTTGTCCAAGTAATTTCTGAAAATGTCATTCATTGAGCACATAAAGACAGTCGGTGCATTGGACAGTCTAAATGGCACCACTACAAATTCAAAATTCCCATACTTGGTTCTAAAGGTTGTCTTATTGATGTCTTCTTCCTTGATTCTTACCTAATGGTATCCTGATCTCAAGTCTATCTTTGAAAATATATTTGCCCCTCTTAGTTGATCAAAGAGGTCATCAATTCTAGGTAGAGGGTACTTGTTCTTTACATTGGATTTATTCAATTGTTGAAATTCAATACACAGCCTCAAAGTTCCATCCTTGTTTTTGACAAAAAGTACTGGCGCTCCCCAAGGTGAAACACTTGGATGTATGTACCCTTTCTTCAAAAATTCTTCCAACTACATTTGTAACTATTTTAATTCTGGTGTACTCATTATGTAAGGTGCTTTTGATACCGGGGTAGCTCCTGGCATTAAATCAATAAAGAAATATATCTCCCTCTTTGGTGGCAACCCTGCTATTTCTTGGAATACATCATCAAATTCTTGTAGTACCGAAAATTCTTCAAGGCTTGGCCCCTTTGTCTTTTCTGGCTCCTCCACATGGGTTGCATACAATTGAAATCCTTTTCTAAAACATATATTCAGTTGTAAGGTTGAAATCTCCCTTATAGAGATGGGTCTTGGAACTCCTTTCACAGTGCTCTATTTTCCTTCTTCATTGAGACATGTAAATGTCTTGTTATGACAATCTAGAACAGCATGATGCTTTTTCAACCAATCCATTGCAATTAGAATATCATAACATCCCAATGGTATAATATTTAGATCAACATTAGTATTCACACCATTAAGACTTATGGAACAACCTATAACCATATCATGGATTCTCCTTTTGGTTCCAGTGGCTAGCTGAACCAAACTCGATTTTTCAAGCTTACTTTTATCCAAATGTAATCTATCCACTATTTTAGGATCAATGTAACAATGACTTGCTCCTGAATCAATTAAAATAGCAACAGGATGATTAATGATGTTACCTTCCACCTCAATCATATTGGATTGGTACTTTGCTTGATGATCATCTAAGGCTGCACAAATTATTCCCATTTATTATACTGTTGTATCCTCTTGGATGTTGTGCATGGTCTTTACTTTGTCCTTTATATGAGGGAAATCCTTGTATAGGTGATCTTCTTTGCATCCCCAATATTGGATTGGTGGTCTTCCCCTTTTTCCCAAGGAGTCTTCTCTCTTGGATTCATCCTTAGTATATTGGCCTTGATGATTTTTATTAGGGCTATTTTTATTCAAAGGAGGTTTGAATCCTTTCTTTCTCTGATCAAAGTTCTCCTTCTTCGTATCCTTCTAAGATTTCTGCAAATACTCTCAGTGCTTTCCTTGTTCATATAGGTACTTATCTTTTCTCATGGTCTCAGTCAAAGTCCTAGATTCATCATATTGAATCTTCTCTTTATAAAAGGATGGTAATCCACTTAAAAACGTTTGTACTTTCACCTTCTCATCTTTTATAAACCCTGCATACTTTAGCATCCCCACAAACTTCTTTTCATACTCTTCCATGGTCATGCTTCCCATCCCAAGTTCAAATAAATATTGTATCTTCTTGTCATAGAAGTGATTTGAAAGGTACTCCTTCTGAAAATATTTCTTGAACTACTTCCAAGTGATCCTATTCTCATTAATGTCCTCAACTTGCTTTAGCTGATCCCACCACATAGTAGTTTTCCCGTGTAAATGGTATGTGGAAATTATGGCTTCTAGGTTTGATGAGTAGTTATGCAATTGAAAATACCTCTTGAGTCCAAGAAAACATTCCTCAACATTGTCTTCCCTTTCTCTTTATCCATCAAAGTATGGTGGCTTAAGCTTCCTCCGCTCTCCTTGCAAACTATCCAATTCATGTCTTCTTCTTTGGTGTCTAATAGGAGACACCTCTGGGATACTTATGGAATCTTTAGATGCATAAAATTTCCTTTCTAAGTAGGGAGGTGAGTGATTCCTATGAGGTGAGTGATGTCTATGAGTTATGCTAGCACTTATTGAATAACTAGTTCGTTTGTGGTCATCTCTTTTGTCATGACATCTTCCCTCTTCCCCTTATTTTGAGTTTGATCCATTCTTTGTTTTCCTATGAAATTGATTTAAGCTTTGCATCACTTGAGCATTTATCTGATTTTTTTCTCTTATTAGTCTCTCATTGTCTACTTTGTATCTCTACACTTCTATTTTCAATCTTCTCACAGTCTCTATCAATGTTTCTTTCTCCCCTCTGGCTTGGTGTTCGTTGGATTTTGTCTCTGCATTACCAACAATGATATTCTGACCTTTGGCCTCTTTTTCATGGCTGGAAGCTCCCTCTCCTTCTTCCATTTCTTGAATATGCATTCTGAACTGATATGTTTACACCCCTAATTTTGCAAAATGTGCAAGCCACCATTTTCTTAGAATTATGCATATTAAAAAAAATTACCAAACAATGCTACAAGTCCTTTTTCTTCTCAATTCATGAAGAATATATTATCAGTCTCCATATTATAACACTTCCATGTTATCCTTTAGCTAGTACAAAATTTGAATTATGCATGGGCGCTTCCTTCAAACCACTTTCATGTGACCATGGATCGAAACCACGAGCTTATTCACTCTTCATATCCTTCCTTTGTATTCTTCTACACAAGAGCTTGTGTGTACACAATGTCTAAGGGATTGGTCACTTATAGGCCCTCCGTGCCTCTAATTGACCCCTTTACCTTATCATGAGACAAATGTTGGGACCAAGTCCTCTAGACTTCATCCTTCGGCTATTCTCCCTTTTCAATCTATGATTTCTCCAGGAGTTAAAATTCATCGAATCCCTTCCAATAACTATACTAGCATATCGAACGATCAAGATTTGATCTCCCATCAATTGGACAATCTCCTCCCATCTGGAGGCTTCGACAATATCAGTGGTCATGACTTAATTAGGTGTTGGGATGGACAACCTTAATCAATTTGAGACTTCGGAACTCTAGGACTCTGGAACATTACAACTCCCAAGTCGCTCAACTCCCTTGGAGTCATATTTGTTGAAGTACTTACGCCATCCTTCCACTGCTAGATCTAATGGTTGAGAAAGGTATCGAAGGGATATTAGATCAACGGTATGGATTAATTCATGACTTTGGTCTTCGACACTTTCATTGGTAGATATTTTGGACACCCCCGGAGGCCATACTCCTGGAGATGACATGGCACGTTGACATCACCCATGGTGACATCGACCCATGACATACGTTCCACGTGTCACTAAAAAATCAGTAGGTTAGGATCCAAAATGTATTGAATTCAGGTGACACGTGTCCCTACATGGCACCCTTGTCACATGGCCTACGACGCATCATCCATCAAATAGACGATCAACATTCTCTTCTCCAGATCTGATGGCCTACGTGATTTCACGACGACAGCTTTACACTTTGTGGTTTCGGCACTTCAGGGCTTTTCCCATTCTCTAGTAATCGTCGGAGTGGTGAAGTTCTAAAGTTTTTAAACTTCATTGTCCTTCCACCAATGCTAGATCCAATGATCATCATTACTTCTGAAGTCCTTCCCTCAATCTATCGGCCGACGAGACTCCAGGACTTCAGCACTCTAAGACTCCGGGTTATAGAAGTTCTAAAAGGGTTCGATTCTCCCAGAGTTAAACTTCTCAAAGTGGTCAATGTCGAAGGACCCTCACTAATGGTTGAGATTTCACCCTAGCCTCCTATCAGATCGGATGGTAGGTGGGACTTCACAACTTCATCCTTTTTCATGATTTTTCCATGTCTCCCAAAAATCACTGAAGCGGCGAAGTTCTGGAGTTTTCCACCTCCTGGTCGGCTTTGATCAATAACTAACGATCGACAAGTTTGATCTGACGACTGTGACTTGATCTCTCCCATCCTTTGGTTTCACATTTATCTAACGGTCCCCATTCACCTGTCTTTTGATCTGATGGTCTAGAACTCCTTGATTCCATGGTGGTGATCACTCTTGAATTCAAAAGGGAACGATCATGATTCTACAATCCTTTGCAAAGAATCTTTGTTTGCACGATGCTCTGGATTCTACATGATCTCTGCAATGCTATCTCTCTTGAGCTTTAATATTTCAAGTACATAATCATTCTTAACCATAAAACCCTGTCCAATAGTTTCGGCCCATACCAGTCCAGTGTTTCAACCTGAAGATATGATACCAATCTATAACGTACCCAGCCACCCACAAGCCAAGAACGCCACTTCAAGCCCACTTCTGAACTTGTTTTGACTTTTGATCTAACATTTAATTAATAAATATGCATAAAGTATTCACATGCATAAATCAAGATTCATGCTACAACATCAATAAATGAGAAATATGTCATGCACAGCAATAACTAGAAAACATGCATATTATAGATACAAATTTCACAGATAAATAAATATGCAACGGAATAAATACATGATAAATAAAACCATGACAGAAAGTGCTTATCTTTCATAAAGTGAATCACCAACTCGTTTCAGACCAAGGATGTTCCACCCAAATGTAGACATTGTTGTTCCAAGTCTCAACAACAATGTCACCCTCGATCCAAGGCTATGAATCCACAAGGACGGTTCCAAAGTATTACTCGGCTTCCCAAACCAGTCATCACTCAATATCTCACAGGATTCTTATCACCCACATCAATCCAAAGTACACCAACTCTCTTCTACCCAGCCATCACAACCCAAGAGAATGGACCCTCTGCTCTGCCACACAGTCCCTCAGGTTGTCCATCTCCTTCCAAGGCTCTAGTGCATATGATCAAGAATATCCATGTTGGGACACTCAGTATTTAGAGCTATGAGAAAATTTGAACATAGGCCAAAGCATCTCAGATATGCAAGCCTTAATTCATGGCTGGAACACACTAACAATCTCTACAGCCAACAAAACCATGGCTCCTCTTCAAAAATTCGTTTTCCCTTCCCAAGCCAAACGTGAATGAGGAAAGACGAGTGGGTGAAAGAGTGAATGGAGAGGGAACATGGTGAAAGGTGTGAACAATCAACAATGAACCATGAGTGGGTGAGTGAATGAGTGAAGAAGAAGCAACAACCACAATAGACCAAAGATGGGTTTATGTAATTCTTGGAATTAAGGAACCACTTGGCCTTCCCCCCAATAATCTCATGTAACTATTATTCTCCATTAAAACAAAAATGGGTAAATAAAATATAAAATAAATACCTATTCCCTCAAGCCCCCTCTCTTGTGGAATCATATCCCCCTATAACTCTTGTCATTTTCCATCTAGTAGCTAGTGATGTATTTTTTATTAATAATGATCAAACATTACATTTTCTAGTCACATTGGCCTCTTTCAATTGTTTGGGTACTCTGGCCTTTCATGGATTAACAAAATACATTATTTAATATGGGGCTCAAAACCTGTTACATCCCCTCCCCCTTATTTTGGCACTGTCTTGAGTGCATATACAAAACATAAACAAAATTTCAAAATTTATTCCAAAAATTGTGGCTACTCTGCCCGCATGGCATCTTCATGCTCCCAAATAGAATCTTCAGGATCGTAGTAGGTCCACTGGACATTTACCATCTCTATAACTCGATTCCGAAGAATTTTTACTTTTCTTTCCAATATTCGCATTGGCTCAATCTAAAAGTCTCCCTCTATCTCTACCTGAATCAGATTCCAATCAATAACATGGTTAGGATCATGTACATATTGTTTTTAGCAAAGACACATGAAATACATTATGCACATTCATGGAAGCAGGCAATGCAAGTATGTATGCAACTGGCCCTATTCTATCCAATATCTCAAATGGACGACAGAATCTGGCTCCTAGCTTTGTACAACTACCCAACTTCAAAGAGATCTACTTGGGCTTCACTTTTAAAAGCACATTCTCCCCCACTTTAAATTCTCTAGTTGTTTTGTTCTTATCTGCATAATTTTTTTGTTTATCTTGAGCTGCCTTTAAATTCTGCTTAATTCTAACCATCTGTTCTTCCATATCCTTGAGCAATTCTGGCCCAAGTACCACTCTGTCTAATGGGTTGTTCCAACTCACTGGAGCATTTCATTTCCTACCATACAAAGCTTCAAATGGGATCATTTTCAATGAATCTTGATACCCATTATTATAGGCAAACTCAACCAAGTGCAAGTAATCTTCCCACCTAGATGGCTTATCCATCACATACATTCTCAACATGTCCTCAATTACTCAGTTGACTCTCTTTGTCTATGGTTGGAAGGAACATCCTTGGTCTACATCTAGTTGGTGATAGTTTATTTAAAGATAAGTTATCTCTGTGTTTTATTTATATTTATATTCCACTGTGTTTTATTTATATTTATATTCCACTGTGTATTATTATTATATCTAGGATTCATATTTATAATGTGCTTGCTTGGTGGTTATTGTTGTGCATGGCACATTGTTCCTTTCTTAGATGGTTTGGCATGAATCTTGATTATTGCATGTGTTGTTATGGTGTTCTTTCATGCTTGATTTCGAATTAAATGGTTATTAGAATTCGAGATCAGTTTTCAAAATTGGTTCAAGAAGTGTGTTCTTGATGTAGCGTGGTTGGACTACTGGTGGTTGGGTAAGTTACAGATTGGTATTAGAGATTATGGTTCAAACATCGGACTGGTATGGGCCAGAACAAGTGCGAATTAGAAATATTTTCTATTGCATATTTCAAACTATGTGAATTTGGGGAAAAACAGAAATATTAGATAGAAAGATCCCTGAATTCGTGGGTTGATTTGAGTTTGAAATAATTCAGAATTATCTGAGAAGTTAATGGATTTGATCTACATAGTCGTGTAGATTCTAACCTTGTACAATATTTTACTGCAAACATATTTTCAATAAAATAATAGAAAAGACACAATGGAAAATACACACACTACACAGATATTTTTCCCTTGGAAACCTAAAATGGGAAAACCAACACATTCTATATTCATTCATAGCGATACATTGTTTACAATACAATATACATTTAGGAGCCATCGGCATCCAAAACCCTAACCTAATGACTTGGATTAGTCAACAACCCTAATTCTTTAACTGGAAATAGAAAACCATCGGCAAAAACAATGTGCCAAAAAACCACTCAACAATGGACATGAAAATCGAGGTGACACAAAAAATGAGGTAAAAATGTGACACGTTTCTCGAGGAAAAAAATTTCTCAGGGGAACTACCCTGAACACTTGTGTAGGGAGGATATCACCCCCCTGTAACCCCCGTATGCCCCCAATGCAATGTATCAGACGCTAAATCTAGTCGTGCAAAGAATATAACACATACCCAACATTCTACCACTTGTTGTTTTCTTTGCATACAAGGGGTTACAGGGTTACATAGTCAACAATCCAGGGCAGCAATGCCCATGGATCCTATACACTAGGATAACTTCTCAATGCTCACATATTTTGTTAATGAATCTAAAACATTCTTCAAAGTGTCCACCTTCATCAGCAACACTTTATTTTCTTCAACCATGTCTCTCACAAAGTGATATTGAATATCAATACGCTTTGTCTTTGAATGATAAGCCAGGTTCTTTGCCAGAAAAATTGCACTCTAACTACCACAATCTATCCTTACGGATTGTTGTACCAACCCAATACTTTAACACAATATTTGTAACCATATTGCTTCCTTACTTGCATGAGTGGCTGCCATGTGATCAACTTTTGTAGTTGAAAGTGCTACTACAGCTTGTCTTTTTCTCATTCAATTGATTGCTCCTCCAAATAGGCTAAACACATACCCCCTTGTAGATATCCTATGATCCAGATCTACATCCTAGACTACATCCACAAATCCATGTATGTCCAACACTTCGTCCAATCCTTCTCTTCCTTGGTAGCACAATCCATAGCTAGTAGTGTCACGCAAATACCTGAAAACCATTTTTATTGTTGTCCAATGCTCCTTCCCTGGTTTTAACATATACCTGCTCAAAACTCCCACTGCATGTGCAATGTTCGATCTAGTACATACCATTTCATACATCAAACTGCCAACTTCACTCACATATGGAACACGAGACATGTCCTCCTCCTCTTTCTGTGTCTTGAAACATAGATCCGCAAATAACTATACACCAACATGAATAGGGACCTTAACGGGTTTACATTTCTGCATATTAAACCTCTGCAATATTTTCTCGACATATTTTCTATGATTTAACTAGATTTTCCTCTTTTTCCAATCTCTTTTAATTTCCATGCCCAAAATAAAATTTGAAGCATCGAGATCCTTCATGTCAAATTTAGAGGACAATTGAGTTTTCACATCTTGGATAATCTCCTTGTTGTTTCCTATCAACAACATGTCATCCATATACAAGACCAAATAAATCAAATAATCACCAATTAATTTAAAATACACACAATGATCATATTTGCTTCTTGTGAAGCCAAGTCCCAACATATAAGTATAAAAATTTTGATACCACATCCTTGGTGATTGTTTTAAACCATACAGGGACTTTTTCATCTTGCATACCAACTCCTTCTTTCCCTTCACAACAAAGCCTTATGAATGCTTCATATAGATTTCTTCTTCCAGATCCCCATGTAGGAATGTTGTACTCACATCCATCTGTTCTACTTCAAAATAAACACTACTACATATGGGCGGATTATTCCACGAAAATTTTCCACGCTTCAACTAGTTTCATATTTTTTTTAAACAGGGCAGGATTTTCGTCGATATTGCCACAAAAGTTCATTGCAATATCGACGAAAATCTTATTTAAATTTAGTCTGTATTTTCGTCGCTATAGCGACTAACTTTCGTGGCAATAGCGATGCAAATTTTTCCTATCTCATTGGTCGGTGTTAACGGCTAGTTGACTATTTTATCTATATATACGTGACTTTAAGAGACTTTGCGACACAATTGATATAGTTG
>ML784462.1:730310-755716 GCA_009831015.1 Picea engelmannii | reverse complement strand
TCGCACATACAGCATCTACATTGTAACTTTGGTCTTGATGAATCCATGTCATCGCTATTGCCACGGATATTCGTCGCAAGTTTCCATGGTTTTTCATCGCACATTCAACATCTGCGTCGTAATTTTTTGACTTGTCAAAACTTTTCGTCGCAATTGCGATGATATTTCATCATAATTGCCATGGTTGTTCATTGTACTTGCGATGACATTTCGTCAGAATTGCGATGATGCAAAGGGTTAACCAAACTTGACTCTAGTGACACGTGGAGAGATAATTTCGTCAATGTTTCCACGCACACTATGATTGTTGATAGAGTGACGAAATTATTCCGACGAAAAAAAAACTCGGCTTTCGTGGAAATTGCGACGAATATGTGTGGCAATATCAACAAAAAATCGTCGTAAATTTGGTCATATGTACTAGTGAAAATGCAGCAGCGACAAATAAAATAAATCTTATAGGAGTTAACTTGGCAACAAGAGAAAAAATCTCACCAAGATCGATTCCCTCAACCTGGGAATAACCCTTTGCTACTAACCGAGCTTTGTATTTCTCCACTTTGCCTTCTGCATTCAGTTTCTTTTTAAATACCCATTTTCTGCCAATGGGATTTCTTCCATTTGACAACTCCAATAGGTCCCAAGCCTCATTCTTATCCAAGGTTTCCATTTCTTCATCCATGGCCTTTTTCCAGAGCTTTCCATCCTATGAATCCACTGCCTCCCTGACAGTTCTAGGATCATCATCAGTAATAGACAAAGCAAAATTTGAACGAAAATTTGAACAGAAATAATATGCATTAGCCTTCTTTCTTGAACCAATCTCCTCAATATTGCAGTATGAGGATATTCTTCTTCTGATTCCTATTCTTTTGTAGAGTTTGATTCATCATCCTTTAAATCAAACTCTATTTTATAGGGTTCTT
Source organism: Picea engelmannii (assembly GCA_009831015.1). Classification (NCBI taxonomy): domain Eukaryota; kingdom Viridiplantae; phylum Streptophyta; class Pinopsida; order Pinales; family Pinaceae; genus Picea; species Picea engelmannii. The sequence goes on along the minus strand of ML784462.1, from coordinate 754,790 downwards.
CCTTACTTGGTGGGACTTCATGTTTAACAACATTCTTCATTTATCTAAATTCCACATCTCGGCTATACACAACCTTTTTAGTTTCTGGGTTCCAAAGCTTATAACCTTTGAAACTATCTTTATACCCAATAAAGATACACTTTTCAGCCTTCTTATCTAGTTTACTCTTGCTTTCCTTTGGAATATGAACATAGGCCTCACATCCAAATACCTTTGAGATGTGTGAGAGAAGGTTTCTTACCAGTCCATGCCTCTTGTGGATTCTTGTCATCCAGTGCTAATGAGGGTGATCTGTTGACCAGGTAACATGCAGTACCCATTGCCTATGCCCATAATTATTTCCCTAACCTGACACCACTAAGCATGCACCTTACTTTTTCTATCAATGTCAGGGTCATCCTTTCTGCAACTCCATTCTACTGAGGTGCATATGCAGTAGTCTTATGTCTTTCTATACCTCACTTATTAAAGAATTCTTCAAATTCATTCTCACATAACTCTCCGCCATTATCTTTCCTCAACACCTTAATTCATTTCTTTGTTTGATTCTTAACAAGAGCGTTAAACTCTTTAAACCTGTGAAAGACTTCTTCCTGAGGGAATATATCCAAGTATTCCTCAAGAAGTCATATATAAATGAGACATAATACACGTATTTTCCCAATGATGGAACCGACACAGGTCCAAACACATCATTGTGAACTAGTTGTAAAACTCCTTATGTCCTTGTTGCACCAGATGGGAATCTTACCTGATTTTGCTTCCCATATACACAATTTTCACATAAATCAAAATCCAAAGAGAAGTTAGACATACCTTCAACCATACCTTTATCGTGTAGTAGTCGAAGACCCTTCTCTCTGATATGCCCTAGTCTTTGATGCCAGAGCATAAAATTTTCTTCATAGATTGTAGGATTTTTTTCTTCTTCAACTCCAATATCATGAATAATGGAACTATTACACCAATCACTAATAGTGCTTCCTTGTAACTTCTATAGAGTTCCAAACCAAACTCCCTTCAGTAACACCATTTCTCCTAGAACCATCCTGCAGGTTTCCTTTTCAAATATTGTTTTTACCCCTGCATCGTCCATTTTGCTTACAGAAGTAGAATTTCTAGCCAATCCTGGGATATGCAGAACACCGGGTAGAGTTCTAATCCTTACATCTATGATCCTCAACTTGAATTTTCCTCGACCTGTGATTTTTTGTGTTGATTCATCACCTAGAAAAACATTACCTCCATCATACCTTTCATATTCATAGAACCAATACATGTGGGGAGTCATATGAAAGGATGCACCTGAGTCAACCAACCATGCCTCATGATCTGTATGTGTGCTTGAAAAATCCAAGTACACATCCCCTCCTTCTTCCTTGGAGGTATTTTCTTCTATAGAAGGAGATTCTTCAGATCCCTTATTTTTCTCGAATTTGGATCTACGCTCCTTCTTGTAGTTCCCTTCTTTTCCACATCTCCAACATACCCTTACAAAATTTTCGGGATACTTAGATCTCCCACTTGAGGAATTAGATCTATTTCTTTCTTGGGAGTGTCCTCTTGCAAATAATGCATCTTTTCTCCATCCTTCCATGTTATTCCATCTCATATTCTCCGACAACAAGGATGAGGCCACTTCATCAAACTTCAAGACAGTCGTATTACTACCTATGGCCACAGCCAGACTATCCCATGAGTCTAGTAAAGAGAACAGTAAATTGATACACTTATCTTCATCTGAAACTTTAATCTCAACAGATACTAACAAACTTACAATGGTATTGAAGGAGTTCAAATGATCTGCCACTAAGTCTCCATCTCTCATCCTTAGGTTATATATCTTATTTATCAGGAATATTTTATTTACTACAGACTTAGACTGATATAACTTCCCCAACTTATCCCATAAATATTTGGTTGTATCTTCCTCTGACACTTCAGTAATATTGAATCTGAGAGACACATTCAGATTGTACTGATCGCATTCTGATCCAACTTTTTCCATCCATCTATTGAAGTTCTTGTAGGTGGATTACTTGTATCCATTTTGATCCACTAATATTTTTCCACCAACACTGAGTAAATTGTTGGGTTGAAGAAACAATCTACAAAGGTAACCTACAAACCAACTTAAAAACTAGAAGCTATCCCTTACAATCTAGAGAGGGATCTCTCTAAGACTTGATCTCTGATAGATAGATTGTTTTTTAACTGATAGCTAGTCTTAGATGATTAAGGTAGTTTTTCAAGATTTGTTGGCAAGGAGGTATGGTATCTCTTGGGCTATGGAGTCAAACCCTGAAAATGAAAGAAAAAAATGACTGGTAGGTAGAACTTCCCAGAGGAAAAACGGCTAAATTAGGTGATGAACTTTCAGTTTTGATTTTAGTTGTGTATGGTGGAAGAGGAAAAGAAACATATAACAGAGTCAGAGCACCATGGAAGATGAATTCTGACCTATTTAAGAAGATAAGCAGAGTTTGATTCGCTTGAGTCTAACACTCCATTAGATGAATTATAGACCCTTTAATTATCCAATTTAAATAGAAGAAAAATGAAAATGAAAGTAAGAACACAAGAAGTACATACAAAGATAAGAATATAGTCTTAAAATCACCACCATCAGAATCTTTTTCATAAAAAGTTCAGGACTTCTGCATTTGTATTTCTTTCAAATTTAGAAAACTACAATGAGGATCAAAATATATATACTTCTAGAAACTCACCCTCTTTACATCAAAACGATAAAATATATAAAAGCCTATTACCACACTAGACTACTAGCAGTCTAACTACTATTGCCTACAATGATGGATTTGGTTACATTTAAAGAAAACAACTCCTAAACAACTTTACTAAAAATAGTAAATTCATTTGACCATCTTTAATGCAAAACAAAATATCTTATACAATCATAGATCTGAGTACATTTCGAATATGTTGTTGTTGATGAGTCATCAACTGCATCTGGAAAGCATCTCGAGTCATCCTATGCTTTGTTGGACAACTATGCCACCTTTTGTAGCAAACTGGGATTATTGTTGTGCAAACACTACCTATATCATTTTTGTTGTGACTTTGGGTAGAAAACTCCATTTTTTGTAATCCGTGTAGATCCAGGTGGAAGAAAGTGACCAGGGGACCTTTGTTTGCTTCAAGACTCATATTCCAATCATCTCCCACTGCTCTTGTTGATCATGTGTGCCTACAACATTTGTGTAGCGAGAACTCACTATGCAAGTGTTGTGTATGACAGTTTTCTAGTCACAACAACAACTGTGCCTAGGAAACATTTTATGTTGTCACCCTTTTGAAAAAATTTCTCCAATATCAAATGTGTTTTTCCCACACCCTTTATGACAAAACTTAAGATTGACCACATACCCAAAAATACAAAAATGTGAAGTTTCTTCAGTCATATTTCTGCTACTTCTGCAAGTATTTCAAGTCTTCTTCTAGTTTCATCATTCAATTGCATCTTTTGTTTAAGGTACCTATTTTCCTTCCTTAGAGTTAATTTTTGTACCTTCAAATTTCCCACTTGCCTGAATAGGGCTGCATTTCTTTTCAGTTTTGATTGGACATTGGAAAGGGTTGCACAAGCATTTTCTCTGGTTGGTTTACATTCTTTAAAGTGTTTCATGGCTCTACCATATGATATCATATTGTATTCCCTGAGCTGAATGATTTGATCTTGATCTTCCCTTAACTACTTATTAATCCATCTTATGTTATTTTCTCCTTCTATGGGTGAAGTGGGAGGTCTTTCACTTGTTGTTAGCTTGCCTTGTATCTCTGGACTATTCTTCCTGGCTCAGGATCTTGTCAGAGGTGTTTTGGGCTTGGCTAAGACTGTGGTCTCAAGGCTTTGCATGATTTCCTTCCCCTTTGACCTATCATTCTTGGGCTTTGCCTTGTTTTGTTCTTCAAAAACTTTCTTAGCTAGTTTTCTTTTTAATTCTCTATTTTCTTAGTAAAATTGAGCTATCACATGTTGAGCCTCTCTGAGCTATTGTTGTACTCCCCTAAAATTTGAGTCTTTCTCTATTGATTTACCTTGTTCTTCATCCATCTCCTAAGCTGCAACCTTAACAAATTATGTCTGCACTGTGGGTGCGGGAAGCCCTCTAGTAGATTCCCTTGTGGTTGGTATGTTGGGTATCTATGTCTCCTTTGGCTCATCAGTGAACTATAGTCTCATACCCTTCTTCAGAACTGGTTGGCTTGGTGATGAACCCTCAACCTATCTTCCTTTTCTCTTTCCATATTTTGCATCATCTCTTCTTTCATGACTTGAGTTATTAGAGGCCATTCTTTCAGCAGACAGAGGGGTATATCCTTTGGGTTCCATGGGGTTATTTGTTGATGCTAATAAAGAGTCCCAATCCTTGTTCAATTTTCTAAACTCCTCAACCACTAACAGCTTTACCGAGGAGAAAGGGAACAAGCTACTCTTAATCTGGTCAGCCCTGGCTTGGACATTCTCTGTCATTTTTCCTAGGATTCTATACAGATAAAAGGGTATGTTTAGGGGGATTTTCCCTATGAAATGCATGAGGAGATTTATATGGTACTGATATACCCTATCAAACCTACCCTCACAAGTAAAATATCTTTGGATTACTCTCAACAACTTCTCATAGGGTTCCAAAACATACTCCCTAGGGATAGTGGCACCAATTTTCTGCTTTCTATATTAAGGTTTGAGGAAATCAATATAAAACATAAGATCCAGAGGCATACCTTTAAATCATTTCTCTTCATGTATGGGAATATCTATGGAAGATGATATGGTCTCTTTTGATACTAGAAAGGTGACCCTTGCAATGACTGTGTTGACACCATTAAAGTTCAGAGCGAACTCCTTGGTTAGTTGCACGTTATATCCCTGGATTCTTTCACAAAATATCATACACCCAGCTTGCTCAAACAACACCTTGTATGCAGGGTCTCAGTTTACAAGATTCAACTCTTGGGGCTCATATCTCAACACATTTCCTCCCTTGTATTTCTTCTTTTCCTATGATGTCATCTTTGCAAGGTAAATTTCAAACTATTCAAGTCAAATATATCTTGCAACTCAACTGACAAGCTCTCACAACAAACTAGAAGTGCTAGGGTTTAGCTTGAATAAGAGTAACATACCTTCGTTGTATGAGAGGTGAACTATTAAAGGGATAGACTATCATAAACAATGGGCTTAAAAGGTTTTTGCATAATGATAAAGGCGATTCAAGAGATTCGTAACAAAAACAGAATAAAAATCTTTATGTTGTGAATGATAGCAACATGGTTTGTGTAGCGAGGGAAATCTACATAGCGTTTGCGTAGCGAGGCAGATCGTTTGCGTAGAAGAGGGATTTGAATATTGCTCGGGAGACTATGGCTCATGCACATGTCGCGAATGCAGTGCAAACAAACAAAAAGATGGAAAGTATGCACAGATGAGTGGATAAAGAGGGAATTTTAAAAATAAAGTACTTTCCCAAAGGTGACAATACCTCTCAAGTCGATTTAAGTAACCTGCGCAACAAATTTGAGGAGCGCGCACCTGTTTGAAACTTTCCAATAACCTAATGACATGGAGTGTATTCATTATCCATTTTCTGACCTCATTAGGTGTGATGATGAACCATGATACCTCTTTTGACATGACTTTCATCCCTAACCTATGACCCAACTTTGACACATAATTTCTCATTTTGTGACATGATTTTAAACTTAGGGACACAAGGACCTTGACAAATCTTATAGCATGATGAAATCTTATACCCCTTGATGGTGTATCATGAGATAGGCACAACACTCCTTAACTCAACCTATGACTTAAATCTCTATTGGCATGCATATTACCTTTATTTGATCAATGACTTTATGAAAAACACACTTATTATGACTCATTTAGGAATTCCTTTGTCTTCCTAAGACCAAGGCATGACTCTTAAAACTCTAGAAAAACCTCTAACTCTAGCTATGAAAATCATGGTGCTAACATATGGCTCCAATGGGGATGTTATCCTCCCTGTGAGGTAGCAAAGAACAATAGACCGTGTGCCTTATCCATTGGGCTTTATTTGACTCAAAAGGACTCTAAACTTAAACAAATTGTCTATCGAGACTTGACACAAATTCACTAAACTTACAATAAAATTAGGGCATTCACTTCAGGCTTCAATTTTTTGTTGATTATTGACTTCAACTTCATTATCTAAAAAATAAAATGGTTATTTACAATGAAATGGAAAGACTGAAATATTTTCAAGAAAAGTAGTGTTTGCGAAACTTGCCATTCACAAGTCCTCCACCAATGATATTTCCATTCAGCTCCTGCAGTAAGTAAGCATTACTCCCATGGTATGCAACAATCCTGAATGGTCCCAGCCAGAGGTGGTAAAACTTTCCATGCTTCCCTTTATCTTCATTTATTGCATCCCACTTCAGCACCAGATCATCATCCTTTGTATGTCTGTCAAAGGCTCTTTTCATTTGTCTTGATGCAATTGTGAGTTATTGAACACTTGTTCTCTCATTTGTTGCATATGGATCAGTGGATTTATCCTTCTTTGAGAATCATTTTGTTCAACTTCATGTTCTTGCAGCAATTTTATCACTGGTAGTCTTAATGAAGTAGGAAAAACTCCCTCTATGCCATATACAATCTGAAAAGGTGATGTGGAAATAGACCTCTTGTTGGTGATCCTATCAACCCACAATGCATAGATAAGTTTCTTGTGCCAAACCTTTTTATTTTCTTGTAGAAGCTTCTTAATAATTCCACTCAAGATCTTGTTGGATGACTCAGCCAACCCATTTCCTTGTGGGTAATAAGTTGTGGAATGACCAAGGGTTATGTTGTAATCACTGAAAAATTTCTCCATTCTCTTGGACTTGAATGTTGTTGCATTATCAGTAATTATTTTGACTAGACAACCAAACCTAGACAGAATATTTCTTTCTATAAATTGAATGATAACAACATTAGTAGCTTGCCTTGTTAGAACTGCTTCAATCCATTTGGTGAAGTAGAATGTGGCTGTTAGTATCCACCTATGTTGAGCTGAAGAAGGGGGGTAATTCTCTCATATGAAATCAAGGCCCCATTGTGGAGAAGACCAGCAACCCTTGGGCCGAGATCCGCTCACAGGATCATTTCAAGTCTTCACTGAGCCGAAGCGACTCATTCGGATCCCTATCGAAACCTCAACATTTGATCCACATGTCCTTCCTTAAAAACCCCACCTGCACAAACATGCATTGGGCGCGAGCTTCCTCTTCTCATGGCCTATAAATATGACCACGACCCTTTGCCAAAAAAGGATTTTCGGGTTTCACGAATTCACAAACCCTGATGTCGAGTTCCTTGTCCTCTTGATCCTCAGAATGTCAAAATGGCGAAATGGCGAATTTCTAGCCTATGCGACCACCTACCCCGTGACCACATGCCTCTTTCAGAACTTCAGGGTTTCCAACGCCGAAATGCCCCTATTCCTTGCCTTCGGGATTCCTAAAATCCTGAACCTTGAATCTCCAAAATGCCACTCCCCAGATTTCTCCTCCAAGGATTTCTTTTCCCTGGCTTTTCGCGTTTCACAATTTCAGATTTTCAATTGTCGAAGTGCTCATCTCTCTGTGGCAGAATCCCCAAATTGCCGAATTTTGAAATCCCGATAACTGGTGCGACTGCAGCCTCTCTCTCCTCTATGTCGCATTTCACGACTTCGGGACTTCCAACGTCGAAGCACCTGACCCCTTGTCCTTTGAAATCCTTTAGTTACGAACCCCAAAATGACTAGCGAATACACTAGCTCTCCGCGTCTCATGTTATTCCTCCATAGTTTTCGGGTTTTCACGTTTTGGGCTTTCCTGATGCAAGACAGTCGGTCCTTGCTCCTTGGACTTTTCGGTATCCGAAATACCGACATCCTCTCTGTTCCTTGAGTGTTTCGGGGTTTCGTGTTTCGGGACTTCATGACCCCCGTTGCAAACCCTCTGCTCCTTTGAGCTTCCAGTACCCGAAGTACCGAAATAGTCCTTTCGGGGATTTTCCCCTGATGCCTTGATCACTGCCACATGTCCTTCTGTTGGACGGTCTCAATTATGTGGGTGTGTCAAGAATTTGCAACCCCAACACAGCAATCACTAGTCCTTCGAACTCCCGATGTCTAATTTCCCAGTAGTTACCCGATCATCGCCATGTGTCCTCCACAGATGGGCAGTTCTGATTGCTTCAGGACTTCACAAGTCACGAAGCCAAAAGACTCCTCCGTTCACCCCTTCGATGTCTGAATCCCCAAAATTTGAGGATCTCGTGACACGTGTCCTCCACAGATGGATGGTCTTGATGTCTTCAGTGTTTCATGTATCGGGAGTTTGAAACTCTCGGTACCAAAATATCTTCCTCCTCTACCTTCTGAAATATAAATAGCTGAAATGTCGAATTTCTACTCCAAAGGCAAGTCGTGTTTCGTGACTTCAGGGTTTTCACCATGAAGTGCCCCAATCTCTTGTCATCGGGATTCCTGAAATGTCGAACCCCGAAATGTTGAAATGATCTAGCATCTCCTCTCCTTTGCATGCAAGGATTAAACCTCGTGCAGCTCCTCCTGGATCCGATGGCTATCAGTTCTCCACGCTAAATCTAACAGTAGTTGTAGCTCTTCTCTGAGCATGTGTTTCCTCCCTTTTCTTTAGATTATTTTCCAAGTTCCAAAGGTCTCGGCCTTTGCTTCCTTCTCTTCTTCTGCGAAGCCTGTATCCTCGACTCTCGCTTTCATTCTAAGGACACTTTCCCTCCTGAGCTTTCGAGACTTTTGAAACCTTGAAAGGTTTTTCCTGACTTCCTGCACTCCTTACAGCTGTTTCTCTGTGTGAAAAAGAACTCTTCCTCCTGAGCTTTATCCTTCTCTGAAACCTTGAAAGATTTCCCGACCTCTGCACTCCTTACAGAGTCTCTACACACACAAAGGTGCTATATGTCCTGAGATTCTCTGTTTCTCAGACCTCTAAGGGATTAACCCTTTTTCCTTCTCCCTTAGATGGAGTATCTAATGCCCCTCTTGGCAGTCTCTTGCTCAAGCAACTCCTTGCTGAGTCTGCAGGGTGTTCAGCAACCTTGTGAAGATCCTCTTCTAGACTCTTCTCTATTCCAGAACTCAAAAGAGTTCTTTCATGTGCTCTCAGCACCTACTCAATGCCCTCCTGGTAGAGCTTCCAGAATCCTCAGTGATTCTAATTTCTCCTTGAACCCACAATGGATTCCTTCCTCAATGCAACCCATGCATCTATTCAATGCCCTCCTGGTAGAGCTCTACAGAACTCCTCAGAGATTCTATCTTCTTTTGTGCCTTTCCTCTGCATGGTCCTGTCTCCAAGGTGTTCAACAACCTTGAGATCTTTCCCTAAGTCTAGGACTTCAGCTGGTGTGCCCTCTTGGCACGTCCTTGTCCAAATTCCGCAGAACTGGAAGTGCACTCTATGCACTGGCTTTCATAACCCGCAGTGTTCTATCATACCCTCTTGGCATTAAGCCACAAAGAAACCCAAATCTAAAATCAAAGAACTCAATAGATAGCAGAACCTATATGTCCCTACAATTGCATACCTAATCATACATCTACATCATGTAAAGAACACATATAAAGACATTCATCAACATACGTAAAATAACATGCAAGAAAAACTGCTCTGATTGTATTAATATAAATGCCTCTCTTACAATGTGTTTCTGAGCTCAGACTTTGACAGAGTCTTGGCTCTCCTCCCCTCTCTCTTCTCTACTCTCTATCCTACTACCACCATAAGATTCCAAGATCTTTTACATGAGGGGGCTCTTTGAGATCTTCCCTCCAAGCTACCTACTCTATTCAATTACATTGAATTTACATTGAATGGGTTGTCTAGTCCAGATCGGAGCTAGATCTCAGCCTTACAACCATTAAAGGCTATCTACATCTAAAGCCTTTGTATAGGCATGACCTCTTGGCTCTAACAGCCTTACAAACATTAAATGTGCTTGATTCAAATTCAAAATTTTAATATGAGAGGGATGTGCCTCTCTTCCTCATTGAATGTGTGCACTGAGTGGGTTGGCTGGCTGGCGCATGGCTAGCTTGGGAGAGATGCTCCTGCATCATACTCCTCTGCTGTGAAAAATTCATGAGCTCCTGCTCATGAGCTCTCCACCCTGATTGTTGAAATCCACCTGGATCCCAAACAACTCTTTGGAGATGTTCCTCTGCTACATCTCTTTGTTGTTGTTTGTGTTGCTTCCGCTTCTCTGCTGCTACTATCTCCCTTCTACTCGGCTTCCCTTTGTTGGTAGTCTCTGCTGACTTCAACATATGCCTTCTAATGTCTTCTATCACCTCGTCCAACTGTTGTCCTGGTTGGCTCTGTTCATGCATTCTCCTCGACTGCATTTTGTCTCTGAAAATGGGTAGATCATCATGATCTCCCATGCCATCTTCTCCATCCCTCATGGCCTTAACTTGCCACTCTACTGCAAATTTTATCTCTGCAGTCTCCTCACTGAGCTTCTACTCAGCTTCTCTCTTTGACATATTGACTCATGTCATCTCTCCCTTTTTGGCACTAAGTGTCCACGTTGCTGCAAACTCCAGCTCTGCAGTCCTATCACTAAGTTGTTGCTCAAATTCCTCTTTTGACAACGTTTATGCTGGCAGTTTTCCCGCTGGTGTATCTCCAGCTTCTTCCAGTTGCTCCTAGGGCTGGTATGCTCCACTACCTTCTTCTAACTTATCTTGTTGGATGTGCAAGCCTTTCACCATCACCTTCCTCTCTAGGGCTTCCAATTCTTCATACAGATTAGCAAAATCCATGTTGTCTGCTTCCTCTTCTTCTTCTTCTTCTTCTTCTTCTTCTTCTTCTTCTTCTTCTTCTTCTTCTTCTACAGTTTCTAGTACCGCAATGATTTCCTGTCCAGCTTCCTGGCTGAAAATTTTGAGCCATTTTGTTGAATTCTCATCTTTTGCTTCTTGGGAAAACATCGGTGTCTGCTCCACTTCTTCCTCCATGACAATTTCTGCTGGTTGTCTTTCTGCTGCTTTTGCATCACAAGCTCTCACCTCAACTAGGCTAAGTGGAAGGAATATCTGAATCCCTCCAATCATCAGGATGCTCTCGTAATCCTCCTCAGTCATCTCCTCTGGATAATCTGAACTCAGCTCTGAGTTCATGAGACTTTAACATAGCCTCATTTTTGTTCCCACGCCCACCTGGAAAATTGGAAACTCTTTGTTTCCCTCCTGGTAGTCTATGAGATCCTCGGATCCCATCTTATTGCCCACTTGGCAATTTGAATTTTTGTTCATGCCCTCTTAGCAATCTATGAGATCCTGTAGTGATCTCATATCATCGCCCTCCTGGAAATGTGAAATTCCCTCAGTGTACTCCTGACAATTTATGAGATCCTGCAGTGACCTCATCTTATTGCCCTCTTGGCAATTGGAAATTTCTGTTCTGCCCTCTTGGCAATTGGAAATTTCTGTTCTGCCCACTTGGCAGTCTCTGAGATCTTCCAGTGATCTCAGTTCATCCTCATCACTGAGATTTCTCCCAGCTTCTAGTTCACACACATGAACCATCTTCTCTTCATATCTGAGGCTTTCAGCATGCCTCAGCCATATTTTCAACAGCCTCTATCGTCTTTTGGCCACCAATTCCCTGACTGGCCATTTTACCTTCGTCTTCATGGGCCATTCATATACCCATCTCAACTTAGCATTCTTCTACATCTGTAATGCTAGCTCATCCATCCTCACTCTGATCTCGGTGAGCTCTTTATCTCTCACAACGTTCTCCTGTTGCTGATGGATCTTCTTTCCACCGTGTCCATGGCCTTCAGTAGCCATCTTCCTATTCTTGTCTTCCCTCCTAGAAAACTTGTTGTTTCTCTACAACTGAGATCTTCCAGCCTTTTCTTACATTCCTCTTGACTGCTACCTACCTGTAAATAATCACCATAGAGCATCTTCAACACGCTGTCTTCCTTTGCCTGTCTCTGCAAGCTACCTCTGATACCACTTTGTTGTATATCAGAGTATTCTTTTTCCTCGCACTTCCTCTGCCTGAAATATACAAACAAAGTTTCCTCTCTGATCCCACAATGATGTCGACCCCCGACCTTCGGGCCAGAATCTGCAATGCAGGATCGATCTTCTACCATATCCACAGAACCCAAAATGGTTCTCTCAGACTTCTTTGAGACCTCACGAACCCGATCCACAGGTCCTTCACCTCCACACGGCCTTCAAACATGACCACGATCTTTTCTCGAAATTTGATTTCGGTCTTTGGGACTCCATGAGTACTGATGTCAATTTTCCTTGACTCTTCGATCTTCCGACACCCGAAGTTTTGATCTGCCGAAATGACTTTACCCGCAAAGATTAACCCCTGTCCAATTTCGAATTTCACGTTTCGGGCTTTCCCGATGAAAGACGGTTGGTCCTTTCTCCTTGGACTTTCCGGTATCCGAAATATCGACGTCCTCTATGTTCCTTCAATGTTTCAGGGTTTCACATTTCAGGACTTCGTGACCCCTGTTGTAAACCCTCTGCTTGAGACTTCCTTGTAGACATCAGAAAAAATACTAGGCCAATAAAACCCTGCTCTCAATGTTTTATGCACAGTGCTTTTCCAGGAATGGTGGCCCCCATAGTCACTTTTATGGAATTCTTCAATGGTTTGTTTTACTTCATATTCTAACAAAAAACTAAGCAAAATTCCCCCTGGGTCTTTCCAATACAAAGAATGATCAAGAATACAAAACTTTGTTGCTTTCAATTTCAAAAATCTAGCCTTTGTTTTGCTTAATTCAGGAGCATCTTGTAAGTTTCTTAACACATAATTAATATCAGCATACCATGGAGATTCAAGAATTTTCTGAGATATTTGTGGGACTGTCTTCTCTTCTGAATTTTTTGATAGGTCAGCAATGAAATTAATCCCCAAGACATCATAATTGGACTGTTTCATCAATTTTTCAAGTCTGTGAAATTTAATCGGCTTTGTAGGTTTAATCTCGAGGTCATACTCCAACAAAACAACTATCCATTTTCCCCTTCTACCTTAAGGATTAGGCTGAGTTAAAATTTCTTTCATGGAATTCTTGGGCACATAAGCAACAACATGAGAATGTAAGATATAAATTATGAATCCCTTGAGGGATTTTACCAATGCATATGTTTTTTTCTCCATGATGTCATACTTCAATGTAGAGTCTCTCAAAGTTCTATTGTAATAGGAAATGGGCCTTTAAAAAAAAAATCATCGTTTTGCAACAAAACACCTGCAATAGTGTGTTATGAGGCAAAGGAGAACACGATAAAATCTTGAGCAAAATATGGACTATCCAATATTGGTGCCTTGGTTAATGCTACTTTTATATCCTCAAAATGTTTCCTAGCTTCTGGAGTCCACTTTATCTCACTGCCTTTTCTTAGCATATTAGTAATATATTTTATGATTTCAGCCAGGTTAGGGATAAACCTTCTAAAAAAAATTACTCTTCCAAGAAAAGACTGTACCTCCTTTTTGCTTCTGGGTGTGCCAATCTTCATAATTGCTTCCACTCTGTTTGGATATATTTTTATCCCTTCTTTTGAAATGATGCAACCAAGTAATTTTCCCTCTTGCATTCCAAAATTAGACTTTTTAGGATTTAATGAGATTCCAAAATTCCTACATTTCTAAAAGACCCTTCTCAAATGTTTTAGATGTTCATCGTCAACATCTGAAAACATAGTAATATCATCTAAATAAATGACAATAAACTTGTATTTCTCATCAACAAAATCTATATCCATGGCCCTTTGGAAGGTTGTCCATTCATTCATAAGCCCAAAAGGCATTTTGGCATACTTGAATGTGCCCCAAGTTGTTGTAAAGGTTGTTTTCTCTTGAGCATTAGGATGCACCATGATTTGGTTGTATCCAAAAAAACCATCAAGCATTGATATTTACTATGATCCAACCACTTTCTACATAATGTAATCCATCTTGGGAAGCGGATAATTGTCTTTGAGAGACACCCTATTCATATTTCAAAAGTCTACACATAACTTGATCTCACCACTTTTCTTTCTATCAGGCACTAGATTGGGCACTTATTTAGAAAATCTTAAAGACACTATGATTTTTGCATCAAACAACTTTCTTACATCTTTCTCAATCAATGGTAGCAACAGAGGATTAATCCGTCTCAATTTATGTTTGAAAGGTTTGTGATCGTCCTTTATTAGAATTACATGTTGAATCACCTTAGTATCATAAACCTTCAAATCCTCATAGCTCCAGGAAAAGACATTTGGAAAGTCCTTCATTAGGTTGATATATCTTTGCTTGATTTATGGACTGAGTGTCTTGGACAATTTGATTATTTTGGTATCTTCCTAAGTCCCAATGTTGCAATCTTCTATGTCCTCATCATTTGCAGTAATTTTAGGATTTATGTCTACATCATTATTGCCAAAAATCTTTTCCAATGGAACCAAACCCTTGGAAATGATGTTATTTTTGTACACTATATCTGTATCAGCAATCTAATTTTAAAAATAGTCATCATTTATGAACACAGCTGCATCCTCTTCCTAGTCACAACAGTACTCATCATCAATATTTGAATTGACAAATTCATCAGTCATTTGAAGGAACCTTTCTACCTGCTTGTCATCCTCGAAAATATGCCAATACTTAATGTTGTTAGTTATTGTTGGCCTATTCTTGACTTCAATTTCATACTTTCTATTAGGAAAAATAGGAATCTTGAAAACAGAGGCTAAAGTGGCTAGTGCATCAGCAATTAAATTTTTCCCTCTTGGAATCACTAAGAGGTTATATTATGAAAAAAATTCAAGAAGATCAAGAACTAAATTTCTATATGCCCTTAACCTAGGATGCTTTGATTGATAGATTCCCTTTACCTTATTTATGACAAGCTCATAATCCCCATGTACAACTATTCTCTTTGCACCCAATTCTTTCAAAGTCTTCAATCCCAAAATCAATGCCTCATATTCAACCATGTTATTTGTGCAGACAAAATCAAATTTACGAGAATAAAGTTTTGAACCTGCTTTGGGAGGAATATTCCAAACACCTACTCCAGCTCCATCAAAATTCATATTCCATAATTCATACTCTTCATTGTCCTATTGATCTGAAATTTGTCTTGATTGTTGTCCCACTTCATCTTTCATAGGAAAATCAAGAGCCTTTGGACTTTCTTCTTCAAAGAACAAGTCATTATAAAAAATGGAAGAACCTACTTTAGTATCAATAGAATAAATGTGATGATTATTGGGTTTACTTTTTCTACTCACCATGTACTTCAAAAATACTTCCCTGTATAGTCTCCTTTCTTGGCCAAAAAATGGGATAGTTGCATAGGACATATCCATATATAAGGTGCCTTTCAACTTTTTTTCCCATGACCTTAACAACAGCATGCCAAACTTTGGAGGAATGTCATCAACAACCACATCCATGATCAGATTCTTTGATGGAATTTGGGACAAATACGGGACCGGATCTTTGATTAAACCCAAACATTTTACCTTCCTTGAATCAAAGGAGAAAAGATCCATGTAAGGCCCAGTAATTCCTAAACCCATCTCATCCATGATTACCTTTGGAATCAGATTATGAGATGCTTCTAAATCTAGCATTGCATTGTTCAAGGTCATGTCAAGAATCATAAGGCTGATATAAAATGGAGGAACATCCCCATCCTCACCACATTCTTCAACATGTGGACCAAACAAGATAGCAGGGTGATCATATTGAACATTCAAAGTATCAGAAACTTCTTCCATTTTCAGAATCTTAATTATTTGACTTATATACTCAACATTCTTGATTAACTCATTGAAATGTAAAAAAAAATTAATCTTTGCCATCTCATTTTCAAAATTAAAAGGAGATTGAATTTTCTCTACCTCTTTGATGATTACATTACTTTGCATCTCAGGGACATTCCTTGGGGGCTCTTCCTGATGTTTTCCTTTCTCCTACACATCCTTTATAGGGCTGCCCTTTTTAGGCTGATTTGAGCAGGATGCACTTGTTTGAGGGTCCTTGTTTTGATTCCCTTTCTAGGGAAATGCATGAAGTTTTTTATTTCTTAAGTTATATTGTTTTTTAAACTACATTATGACATTTTGGTATCCTTTTCTATACTCATTTGATTCCATTGGCATCAAATCATCATTTTCCTGCATAAACTTATCATTTGCAACCATAAATTGATCATGTTCTTCTTTGGTTAAGAACACATTTGTTTCAGTATCATCACAGCAATGAATGTTGTCTTCAAGAGATTCATCAAAATTTTCATTCGTATAGTCATTTTGGAAGGAGGTTTTTATTTGATGATCGCCTTGATTTCTCTAGTCTCTTTGTCTAATCTGTGGGCCTGGTGCTCTTCTGAAATTTTGATTTATGGGTTGAAAAATAGCTTGGTCTCTGGTGGAAGGCTTGTTATACAAGGACAACTTTTCCATAAACCTTTCCATAGTTTTCATCATTAAGCCAATTTTTTCATCTACTGACTGGGAAGTTGAAGGTTGAGCCTCTCCTTGAATATTTTTCATATCATCTTCAGAATTATATTTGATCTTTCTTTATGCCATCATATTTACCTCTACTTCAATAGCATCATTCATCATGTCATCTAGTGTATTATATCTCCTTTCTCTCAACAGCAAGGAAAATTCATTGTCAAAAGAATCAGCAAAACAAAGTTGGGTATCTCCGAGAGGGGGTTTAACTTCAATTGGGATTGAATTATAGACCCTCATGAACCTGGTCAAAAATTCTTGTACTGTCTCACTGGGTGATCTTTTTGTGTTATTATATTGAGTCAACAATTGAAGGGGATTTGTCTTGTCGCCCCATATTGCAAGGAAGAGTGTTTCAAAGGCTGCAAAATCAGGGATGCTTGTTGTTGGAAGAGATTTGAACCATTTTCTGACTTCACCTGAAAGACTTTGTGAAAATAGTATTACTTTTGAATCCTCATGGTCTACCTCCTCTAGGTCAACAAAATCATTAAACCAATCTAAGTGTTTTTGGGCTAACGCATTTTCTTCGGCATCATATGATTTAATCCTTTGGGTAGGCAAGGCAAGAGGAGAAAATCTGGCTACCATGGCTCTAGGAAGATTTTGGTTTGGTTGAACAATCTGACTAGGAATTACAGCAATTTGAATGGGGACAATAGAAATTAGAGATTGGAATTTATTACCATCAAATAGAACTTGATTTAAGTTGGATTCTAATTTAGATCTGAACAAAGTTTGTTCAAATTTTATGTCAAAATCAAGGTCATCAATGATTTTCACATTGTCCTTGGGTAATGATAGATTTATGTCCAAAAAAGGAAATGAGTCAATTACCCTTTATTTTCTTTTATGTAAGAGTTTCTCAGGATCAAATACAGATGTTATAGGTTCTGAATTAGGGTTTCTTCTAGTGTAGATCTTTTTGGGAGCCAGGATTTCTTATTAGAGTTACTTTCTTGCTACTGATCTTATAAAATGAAGTCTCTAGGGAAAATAATTTTCAGCCAATAAAAAAAAATTGATTTCTCGGTTACCCTTAGGAATCAAATCTGAAGCTTTAGTCATTCTCTCCAAGCAAAAATTTTCAATTTCATCCCCGACAACAGCGCCAAAATTTTAACACTGAGTAAATTATTGGGTTGAAGAAACAATCTACAAAGGTAACCTACAAAACAACTTTAAGATTGGAAGCTAGCCCTTCCAATCTAGAGAGAACTCTCTCTGAGACTTGATCTCTGATAGATATATTTTTTTTGAACTAATGGCTAGGGTTAGATGATTAAGATAGTTTTTCAAGGTTTGTTGGTGAGGAGGTATGGTATCTCTTGGGCTATGGAGTCAACCCCAGAAAATGAAAGAAAACAATGATTGTTAGGTAGAACTTCTCAGAGGAACAAAGCCTAAATTAGGTGATAACTTTCAATTTTGTGTATGGTGGAAGAGGAAAAGAAACATATAACAAAGTCAAAGAACCATGGAAGATGAATTCTAACCTATTTAAGAAGATAAACAAAGTTTAAATCACTCGATTCTAAAGCACCATTAAATGAATTCTAGACCCTTTAATTATCCAATTTAAATAGAACAAAAGTGAAAATGAAAGTAAGGACAGAAGAAGTACATACAAAGATAAGAGTACAATCTTCAAATCACCACCATTAGAATCTTTTTCATAAAAAAATTAGGACTTCTGCATTTGTATTTATTTCAGATTTAGAAAATTACAATGAGGATCAAAATATCTATACTTTTGCCAACTCACCCTCGTTACATCAAAATGATCATATATATAGAATCCTATTGCCACACTAGGCTACTAGGAGTCGAACTAATGCTGCCTACAATGATGGATCTAGTTACATTCGAAGAAAACAACTCCTAAACAACTTTACTAAAAATAGTAAATCTGTTTGACCATATTTAATGAAAAACAAAATATCTTATGAAATCATAGATCTGAGTACATTTCGAATATGTTGTTGTTGATGAGTCATGAGGTGCATCTGGAAAGCATCTCAAGTCACCCTATGCATCGTTGGAAAACTCGGCCACCTTTGCATAGAAAATTGGGATTATTGTTGCGCAAACGCTACCTATAGCATTTACTTAGAAACTTTGTGTAGCAGACTCCATTTTTTGTAATTCATGTAGATCCAGTGATCCATGTGGATATTGGTGGCCACCCACCTATTTAAATTGGCTCCTTGTGTCTGTTTTTGTTCAACAAATTCTTTTGTACTACTTTGTAATTGTGGTTTCTACACTTTTGGGGTTGTCTGAGGCCCCACACATCCTCTAGGTGGATACGGGTGGCATCTCACCTAATCCAACTGGCTTATTTTGTATGTTTTCATATCAGCACATCTTGTTGCACTTCTAGGGTCATTTTGGGGCCCTAAACATTGTTTTTTTTTTATCGCCATAGTCAAACTATAGACAGAGTCAAAGTTTGATGGTGGAATGTGTAGTTCTCTGAAATACCTTTCCAACGGGATATCAGGCACCTAAAATGGAGGTCGTATGCAAAGGTTACAACCCTAACAAGTTGAGGTACCAAATTACACCAACTTACCCATAGGACCCACATGACTTTTGGTGTTTCACCTTCTAGGGTTAGGTTTTTGGATTTATAGGGTTTTGGAATTCATGAGTAATATCAAAAAGGCCTATGGAGCTTGATTGTAATTGATCCTGCTTAGATGGATGTGCATAGTAGCCACATCTCTTCTCAAAGATAGCTACCACCATTCGAGCAAGTTTTCAGTTTTGCAGTTTTACACCTTCATCCTATTTCATTATTTAATAGAAGATATTGTTCACTGAATATTTGTGTTATTCTCCATATCTCTATGTTTATTATATTCAGTTTGTTAATCAATTGTTTTCGCTCTTAAATCTGGATGAGTGGTATTAGAGCGGTTTGTTCTTCATTTATTTTTTTTTGTGCATGTCCCCAACAAGATCTAGGTACAAGAAGTTGGGACTCGAACTAATCAATCCATTACCAGATCGGTCACGTCGAGCCTGACAACAACCCATGGGGGATGCAAAGAAAGATAATGGAGCAGGATATCCTATTAAAATGTTGCTCGAGGAAGCCCTCGCACGAAAAAGGAACGAAATGATGGAAAACTTTCCACAGATACTTCAACGGCTTCCCACAAGAGAAGCATCTTCATCAAGCAGCCATGCAACCCCCTTCAAGGTATAGCTAAATTTTGATATTCCATTATTTGAAGGATTGATAGATGCAGATGTTGTAGATAAATGGTTGAATCTACTCGAAGGATATTTTTCGGTCCACAATTTTTCCGATAGGGAAAAGATCACTTTTGCACTCCTCAAGGTCATTCCCCACGTTAAAGACTCATGGGATACTTACTCTGAGCAAAGGGCCTTGGAGGAATCTACAATGTTTGTGTTGGGCCCTACATGGGATTCCTTCCAGGATATCATTAAAGAATAGTACTACCCTGTTGGAAGCTACGAGGAGAAGTACACCATATGGACCACCCTACGTCAAGAAAGAGACTAGACAGTACCATATTTCACCAATATTTTCCATACCCTATGCACCAAATTAGGTATCAAAGACTCTGAGCATCATCTGGTGCTCAAATACCATGGTTGTTTGCATAGATACATTCAAACATAAATGGAGTTCCTGGACATTGTCTCTTTGGGCATGGCATATAGATACGTTGTTAAGATCGAGTAGAAATTTAAGCAAAAATGGTGAGAGTTTGGATTTGCAAACCCCTCATAGCTAAAGCAGGGAAAAGGTAGCCCCGACCCACACAGAAAAGTACCAAGTCGATATGGCCACCCTCAGGACAACCATTCCAAGTCACAACACAATAAGGGAAATGAGAACAAGAAGAAGGACACGGGAAAATGGTGTGAGTAACATAAAAGTCCTTGGCACAACACCGAATAATGTCGCTCCAAGCAGTCCCTCGGGGTCGAGCTGAAGGATTCTGAGTGAGAGATTGATTCTAATTTCGAGTCAAATCAATAAGGAGGGAAGCGGATTATCGATGTTGAACCCATTGCCACTATCTCTACCACCAAAGTCTAGCTAAGCGAACCAGAAGAACAAGAGGAAGGGGAACGCCTCTTTCACTCGCAGATGTGGGTCAAAGTGGTTCCCATTCATTTCATTATCAACAGCGATAGTCAGAAGAACCTGATTTCAAAAGAGGTCGTCAAGTGCTTGGACCTACCAATGACACTGCACCCATAGCCCTACACCCTCGGTTGGCTTCACCAAGGAAGAGATCTTTGTGTCAGATAACAGTGTCATTTGCCCTACTGCATCAAGCCTTTCAAAGATGAGGTGTTGTGTGATATTTCTCCCCTTGAAGTTTGTGATGTTCTTTTAGGAAAACCATATTTGTGGAAGTGTCATGTTGTGTATAATTCTAGACCCCATAGTGTTATTATTACTTTGGGTAGACAATTGTACAGGATCCCAGAGGTAGCATTGCCTACTGTTATTTTTTTAATCTCTGCTAAGCAATGCAATAAGATCATTTCACAGACAGGGAAGTTCGTCTTCTTTGTGATCCGTGATCGCAATAAGTATAAGTTTGACGCCATATCCGTGGCCTCTACATAGTGCCTCTCTTTGCAGTAGAAGCAAGTGGATGGGATCATGGAAGAATACAAAGACATATTCTCCTCACCTATAGGGGTACCAACACATTGCCAAGTCAAGCATCCAATTGATCTGACCCTCGATGCACCTCTACCTAATGGACCAGTCTATCAATGCTCGCTGATGGAGAATGATGAAATTAGGCATCATATCTGAGGGCTTATTCAAAATGGGAACATCAGACCCAACTCCTCCCCTTGCAGAAGCCCAATTGTACTAGTGCAAAAGAAGGATGGGACTTCATGACTCTACATTGATTAAAGAGCCTTAAACAAAATCACAGTCAAGAACTGCTACCCCATTCCCATGATTGATGACCTTATTGAACAACTCAAGGGGGAGGATTTCTTCATCAAGATTGACCTAAATTATGGCTACCACCAAGTTCCCATCGAACCAACCGATGTATGGAAGACAACCTTCAAGTCTAAAGAAGGTCTCTACGAATGGCTAGTCATGTCCTTTGGCTTGACAAATGCACCAACCATGTTCATGAGGTTGATGGATGATATATTGAGACCCTTCACCAAATCCTTTATGGTGGTATATTTGGATGGCATCCTCATCTTCAGCAAAACGTGGGAGGAGCACATGCGGCATATTCAACAAGTTTTGAGCACTCTGTGGCAGCACAATTTGTATGCCAACTTGGAAAAATGTTCTTTTGGCATTAGCAGGGTCCAATACTTGGGATACCTTGTTGATGAGCATGGGGTACATGTTAGTCCAACTAAGATCCAATTCATCCGTGACTGGCCAGCCCCGACCACATTGACCGATCTTTGGAGATTTTTGGGGATAGCCAAATTCTACCGACAATTCATGCTGGGATTCTCCCATATTGCATGGGCCCTCATTCAGGTGACCAAGGGTGGTGGTATGGCCAAGTTCGTGTGGGGGAAGGAGAAGAAATGAGCATTCGATGATTTGAAGCATCGCTTATGCTCATCTCCAGTACTCTCCTTTCCCGATCTACAGCAACCATTCAATATTGAGACTGATGCATCTAACTATGTTGTGGGAACAGTTCTCACTCAGCATGGACATCTGGTGGCATACCATAGAGAGACACTCTCTTATATTGTCTGGAAATACCCCACCTATGACAAGGAAATGTATTCCATTTTACAAGCATGTCGTCAATGGAAACATTACATTTTGGGGAAATAGACGATCATACACACTGATCACAAGCCTTTGCAGTTCATACAAACACAAGGGAAATTACAGAACGACCTCCATCAGAAGTGGTCCACCTACCTGCAGTAGTTTCATCTCAACATTAAGTATAAGACAAGTATCTCCAATCATGTCACTGATTGCCTCAATTGGCACCCTATGGCTGCACTCACCACTGTTCTCCATTCATGTGGACATGAAGCATCTGAGTGGCCCCAAATTTACAGCAAGATCCAGACTTCACCACCACATATCATCTCTTGGGTACAGGTGCAACTGTCACTAATTTTCACATTCAAGACAGACTCTTATGCCACCTGGTCCATCTCTATGTTCCTACAAGCAAGCATGCAAATTTGATTTGGGAATCCCACTATAGTCAGGTGGCAGACATTTTGGCATAGAGAAAACCATGGTCATTCTTCAGAAACATTTTTATTGGCCAAAACTTCGATAGGACATCAGCAAGTATATCAGATCTTGCATTGCTTGTGCCATTGCCAAGCCAGCCATCAAGAAGCAAGGATTATATACCCCTCTTCCTATTCTCGAGAATCCTTGGGAATCCATCTCAATGGATTACATGTCTAGATTTTCATCCACCAAGCAAGGAAATGACTGTGTGTTTGTGGTCGTTGATCAGTTTTCGAAGATGGCCATCCTCACAACCTGTAAGAAGAATGTCATAGTGGCAGATACTACCAACCTCTTCTTCGAATGAGTGTGGGTCCACTTTGGGATGCCACATACCATCATCTCCAACTGAGACAGCAGGTTCCTTAGCAACTTTTGGTCGAGTCTCTGGTCTTTGTTGGACACCAAGCTCACAAAATCCACTACTTTCCACCCCCAAACCGATGGCCAAACAGAGGTCGTCAATCAGATGATTGTGCACATCCTGCGCATGTACAATTATAAGCATCCATGTACATGGGATGAGAGTCTCCCATATGTCCAAAACAGTTACAACAGGGATCTCCATAGTTCCACTGACCATAGCCTATTTCAGGTGGGTCTAGGATTCCAACCTTTGGGAACCATTGATGTTTCACTCCCTCTTTCCACCACACAGACAGACTCTTCCCCTTATCATTCTGTGATCGACAAAGACACCAGATTCATTGAGCTAATTCACCACATCCACGAACAGGTCCAATATATTTTGCAGAAATCCAATGCTAACTACAAGCAACGTCGTGATCAACATATGGTACCACACCAGTTTCAGGTTGGCGACAAAGTCTGGTTACATATGCAGAAGGAGCCTCTCACCGGGCCCCATTGGAAGCTTCTCCCACTTCGTTATGGGCCTTACACTATCACCAAGGTTGTGGGTAGCAATGATTTTGAGCTCAACACTCCACCCTTCCTTGGTTTTCATCCAGTATTCAATGTGAACCTCCTTTGGCCATATTTTCCACCATTATTTGGCACTTCTAAGACCGTGAAATATCTGAAACCATAAGAGCTCAACCATGACTACATGGAACAAGCATCCACTGATTAGATAGTGGACACTCAGGTCAAGGGAACTCGCCAGCAGCGGATCTAAATTTATTGGGTTGGCAAGACAGGGCAACTCCTACACCAAGGAAATTGGCTCACTCGGGGCCAAATCTAGCAGACGTTTCCTCGCCTGATGGGGGAACTCAACGTAATGGAGACAATTACTTCCTACCGGGGGACGATTGATCCAGGAGGATATTGGTGGCCACCCACCTATTCCAACTAGCTCCTCGTGTCTATTTTTTTTCAGCACGTTCTATTGTACTGCTTTGTAATTATGGGTTCTACACTTCTGGAGTTGTCTTAAGCCCCACATATCCTCCAGGTGGATATGGGTGGCCTCTCGCCTAATCCAATTGGCTTATTTTGTATGTTTTCATGTCAACACATCTTGTTGTACTTATGGTGATCCGGATTTATGTAGGAACACAATGAAATATAGAAATACACATAAACACAGAGATGCAGCGGAAATAAGACTTCATTTCATTAATAACAAATGACTGAAATATGCTTACAGACATAATGGAAATAAACTAGCTAGGGCGCTGGTAG
>ML784462.1:701712-715803 GCA_009831015.1 Picea engelmannii | reverse complement strand
CATTTCTCCAAATTGGCACACAACTTATGTTGCCGCAGTGTTTGGAGGACCTGTCGGATATGGTGGAGGTGCTCTTCCCAAGTCTGGCTGAAGATCAGAATGTCATCCAAGTACACCACTACAAATGAGTTGGTGAATGGCCGTAGGATGTTTTCCATTAGCCTCATGAACGTTGCAGGGGCATTCATCAACCCGAAAGGCATGACCAACCATTCAAAAAGGCCCTCCTTGGATTTGAATGCAGTCTTCCACACATCAGAGGGTTCGATTGGTACCTGGTGATACCCAGAAGTCAAGTCAATCTTGCTGAAATGTTTTTCCCCCTTGAGTTGGTCCAGAAGGTCATCAATCTGTGGGATTGGGTACCTATTCCAAACAGTGATCTTGTTCAGTGCCCGATAGTCAATGCAGAGTCTCCAAGTCCCATCCTTCTTCTGCACCAATACGATCGGGCTCGCACAGGGCGATGAACTCAGTCGGATGTGACCTTTCTGCAACAGCTCCTGAATTTGCCTCTTGATTTCGTCATTCTACAGGACAGAGCATCGGTAGATGGGTCCATTGGGCAGTAGTGCACCTGGGGTCAGATCGATGGGGTGCTTGACCTGGCAGTGTAGAGGCACCCCTGCGGGGGAGGTGAAGATGTCCTCATACTCCTCCATGACCTTATCCATATGTTGTTTTCATGCAGTGGGGCCTTGTCTGGAGGTCATGGCGACAGTCTTTCGCTTTCCCTGAGGGCAGATCATCAGGAAAACAAATTTCCTGGTTTTGGAAATGAGCTTACTGCATTTTTTTGCAGTAACCAAAGAGATGGTGGTAGGCGGTGCTATCTCCGGTATCCTGTACAGCTTATTTCCCAAAGTAATAATAGCAGAACAAGGCCTGGATTCATACACAGCATGTCGCTTCCACAAGTACGGTTGGCCTAATAATACACCAGAAACATCAAGAGGAGCAATGTCACATAATACCTCATCTGTGAAGGGCTTGATGCTATAGGGAAGGCAACATTGTCGGCTGACACGGAGGTCCCATCCTTGGTGCAACCATCCGATGGTGTATGGTTGTGGGTGTGTTGTGGTTAGCAAGCCCAACTGCTTCATGACCTCTACCGAGATGAGGTTCTTCTGGCTCCCGCTGTCGACAATGAACTGCAACGAGGAACCCTTTACCCACATCTTGGAATGGAAGAGACGCTCTTCCTCCTCTGGATAGTCTGGTTCCTCCTTCTAGATATTCGTGGTGGCAACGGTGGCGTTGGGCTCCACATTGATAATCTACTTCTCCCTGTCATTCCCCTTGTCAGTTTCTGATTCAGAGTCAGAGCATGCATCCAATTCAGAAGCCTTCAACTCAACTACTAGTGACTGCTTGGCCTGACACTCACTTGTGTTGTGAGTGGAGCTCTTATGGAACTCACACCACTTCCCCGTGTCTTTTTTTGGCTTCGTGGTGTTGTTCTTTGCTTTTGCCTTTGGCGGGTTGTCTTGGGTTGCCCCGCCTTGGCTTGGTCCTTTGTTTTTCATTTTGGGAGTACCTTTCCCGTGCTTCTGATTTGCAGACCCAAAGTCTCGCTTCTTCTGTTTGAACTTCTACTCAATCTTGGCAGTATATCGGTATGCCACACCAAGTGATGAGATGTTGAGGAACTCCATTTCCTCCCGAATGTATCTGTACAGACAACTGCAGTACTTTAACACCAAATGTTTCTCTGAATCTTTGATACCCAACTTTGTGCATAGGGTATGAAACAGATTCATCTCATGCACATCTTGGTCCCTTTGTTGTCGCAACGTAGTCCATTGTATGTATTTGTCCTCATAGCTCCCCACGGGATAATATTGTTCCTTGATGGTGTCTCAAAAAGAATTCCAAGTGGGTGTGACCGAGAAAAAAGAGGTTTCTCCCTCGCCCTCTTGCTCCGAGTAGGTTTCCCACCAGTCCTTGACATGGGGGGCGGCTTTGAGGAGTGCGAAAATAATCTTTTCTCGGTCGGAAAAGTCATGAATCGAGAAATATCCTTCTAACAGATTCAACCATCTATCTACGGCATCTGTATCTATTTGGCCGTCAAATATGGGAATTTCAAAGTTTACTTGTACCTTAAAAGGAGTGGCACCTCCTGAGTGGCTTCTGGATGTTGATGCACCGCCAGTCGGAATCCGTTGAAGAATCTGGGCAAAGTTGTCCATCATCGCATTCCTTTGTTTCTCGAGGGCCTCCTCGAGCAACATTTTGATAGGATCTCTTGCTCCCTCATATTTCTTTTCTTCCCCCATGGACAGTTGTCGGGGTTTTCGAGGCTGATCTTGCAAAGGTTCAACCAGATCAAGCCCCAACTCCTTATACCTCGATCTCGTTGGGGACATGCAAAGAAGGATCGAGAATGAGTAGACCGCTCTGATACCACTGATCCGAATTTATGTAGGAACACAATGAAATACAAAAATACACATAAACACAGAGATGCAGCGGAAATAAGACTTCATTTCATTAATAACAAATGATTGAAATATGCTTACAGACAAAATGGAAATAAACTAGCTAAGGCGTTGATAGCTTATCTCTGAGAAGAGATGTGGCCGCTAGTCACATCCATGAGAAGATGATTACAATGAGGCTCTGAAGGCCCTTTTTTACAATAAACGGGAATGCCAAAATTCCTAGACATCCAAAAACCTAACCCTGGGAGATGAAGCGCCAAAAGTCATGTGGGCCTCGTTTGGGTAAGTTGGTGCATCAACTTCCCGGGGTCGTAAATTTTGCATACGATATTCGTTTTAGGCGTATGATATCTCGTTGGAAAGATCTATCCGATGCCTACAATGCTTGAGACAAAATAGCATTGTTAGATGTTATTTTTTGACAACAACATACCCAAAAAAACATCATTTAGGGCCTCTAAATGGCCCCGGAAGTTCAGGACCCGAAAAAACTGCTAAAAATAGTAAACTGTGTGAAAACTGAAAAACTGAAAGAAGCAATGGTGGGGGTCCAAGTGGAATAGGTGGGTGGCCACCAATATCCACCTGGATCATACGGGGTCGTTTTCGCCCTAAACATATTTTGTTTTGGCTCGCCACAGTCAAACTATAGATGGAGTCAGAGTTTGATGATAGAATGTGTAGTTCTATGGAAGACCTTTCCAAAGGGATATCACACGCCTAAAATGGAGGTCGTATGAAAAATTTAAAGCCCTAGGAAGTTGAGGTACCAAATTACACAAACTTGCCCATAGGGCCCACATGAATTTTGGTGTTTCACCTTCTAGGGTTAGGTTTTTGAATTTCTAGGGTTTTGGAATTCATGACTAATATCAAAAAGGATTATGGAGCCTGATTGTAACCGATTATGCTCAGACAGATTTGCATAGCAGCCACATCTCTTCTCAGAGATAGCTACCACCATTCGAGTAAGTTTTCAGTTTTGCAGTTTTACAGTTTTAGCCTATTTCATTATTTAATAGAAGATATTGTTCACTGGATATTTGTGTTATTCTCCATATCTCTGTGTTTATTATATTCAGTCTATTAATCAGTTCATTCCGCTCCTAAATATGGATCATCCAGGTGGCAGAAAGTGACTAGGGAACCTATGTTTTCTTCAAGACTCATATGCCAATCATCTCCCATTGCTCTTGTTGATCATGTGTCCCTACAACATTTGTGTAGTGAGAACTCGCTACGCAAGTGCTATGTATGACAGTTTTCCAATAACAACAACAACTATGCCTAGGAAATGTTTTATGTTGTCACCCTTTTGAAAAAAATTCTCCAATATCAAATGTGTTTTTCCCACAGCCTTTATGACAAAACTTAAGATTGATCACATACCCAAAAAGACAAAAATGTGAAGTTTCTTCAGTCATATTTATGTTAATTTTGCAAGCAGTTCAAGTCTTATTTCTGTTTCATCACTCAATTGCATCTTTTGTTTAAGGTACATGTTTTCCTTCCTTAGTGTTAAGTTTTGTACCTTCAAATTTCCCACTTGCATGAACAGGGATGCATTTATTTTCAATTTTGACTGGGCATTGGAAAGGGTTGCACAGGCATTTTCTCTGGCTAGTTTGCATTCTTTAAAGTGTTTCATGGCTCTATCATATGATATCCTCTTTTCTTCCCTAGGCTGAATGATTTGATCTTGATCTTCCCTTAACTTCTTATTAATCCATCATATGTTCGTTTCTCCTTATGTGGGTGAAGTAGGAGGTCTTTCACTTGCTGCTAGCTTGCCCTGTATCTCTAGACTATTCTTCCTTGTCGAGGATCTTGTTAGAGGTGTTGTGGGATTGGATAAGAATGTGGTCTCATGGATTTGCATGACTTATTTCCCCTTTGACCTTTCATTCTTGGGCTCTACCTTGTTTTGTTCTTCAGAAACTTCTCAACTAGCTTCATTTTTAATTCTCTATTTTCTTGGTAAAACTGAGCTATCACATGCCAAGTGTATCTGAGATGTTGTTGTATTCCCCTAAACTTTAAGTCTTTCTCTGTTGATTTACCTTGTTATTCATCCATCTCCTGATCTTTAACCTCAATAAATTCTGTATGCATTATGGGTGTGGGAAGCCTTCTAGCAGCTGCACTTGTGGTTGGTCTGTTGGTTATCTGTGTCTCCTTTGGCTCATCAATGAATTGTAGCCTCCTATCCTTCTTCAGAACTGGTTGGCTTGGTGATGATCCCTCGACCTCTTTTCCTTTTCTCTTTCCTTGTTCTGCATCATCTCTTCTTTCATGACTTGAGCTATTAGAGGCCATTCTTTCAGCAGACAGAGGGGTATCTCCTTTGGGGTCCAGGGGGATATTTGTTGATGCTAAGAAGGAGTCCCAATCCTTGTTCAATTTTCTAAGCTCCTCAACCACTAAAAACTTTACCAATTATAAATGGAACAAGATACTCGTAAGCTGGTCAACCCTAGCTTGGACTTTTTCTGCCATTTTTCCTAGGCTTTTATATAGGTAAAAGGGTAAGTTTAGGGGGATTTTCCCTGTGAAATGCATGAGGATCCTTATGTGGTACTGATATACCCTGTCAAACCTACCTTCAAAACTAAAATACATTTTGATTACTCTCAACAGCTTCTCATAGGGTTCCAAAACATATTCCCTGGGGATAGTGGCACCAATTTTCTGCTTTTTATACTGAGGTTTGAGGAAATCAATATGAAACATAAGCTCCATAGACATACCTTTAAACCATTTCTCTCCCTATATGGGAATATCTATGGTAGCTGATATAGTCTCTTCTGATACTAGAAAGGTGACCTCAGTAATGACTGTATTGACACCATTAAAGTTCAGGGCGAACTCCTTGGTCAGTTGCATGTTATATCCCTGGATTCTTTCACAAAATCTCATACACCCAGCCTGCTCAAACGACACCCTGTATGCAGGGTCTGAGTTTACCAGAGTCATCTCTTTGGGGCTCATATCTCATCACATTTATTCCCTTGTATTTCTTCTTTTCCTGTGATGTCATGTTTGCAAGGTAAATTTCAAACTGTTCAAGGAGAATATATCTTGAAACTCAACAGGAAATCTTGTGTAGAAAAGTAGTAGGGAAAGGGTTTAGTTTGAATAATAGTAATAGACCCTCGTTGTATGAGAGGTGAACTATTCAAGGGATATACTAGCATAAACAATTGTCTCAAAAGGTTTTTCTCATAGTGACAAAGGTGATTCAACGGATGCGCTGCAAAACCAGAATAATTGGCTTTGCGTAGCGAATGATAGCAACAAGGTTTCTGTAGCAATGGAAATATTCACAATGTTTGTGTAGCGAGGGAGATCGTTTTTGTAGAAAAGGGATTTGAATCTTGCTCAGGAGACTATGGCTCAGGCATAGGTCGTGAATGCAGTGCAAACAAACAAAAAGGTGGCAAGTATGCATAGATGAGTGGACAAGGAGTGGATTTTAAAAAGAAAGTACTTTTTCAAAGGTGACAAGACCTCTCAAGCCGGTTTAAGTAACTTGTGCACCAAATTTGAGGAGCGTGCACTTGTTTGAAACTTGTCAATAGTACAATGACATGGAGTGTAATCATTGTCCCTTTTCTAACCTCATCGAGTGTGATGATGAACCATGATACCTCTTTTGACATGACTTTCATCCCTAACCTATGAACCAACTTTGACAAATAATTTCCCATTTTGTGACATGATTTTAAACTTAGGGACACAAGGACCTTGAAAAATCTTTCAGCATGATGGACCCTTATACCCCTTGATGGTGTTTCATGAGATATACAAAACACTCCTTGACTCAACCTATTGCTTAACTCTCTATTGACATGCATATTACCTTTATTTGATCAATGAACTTATGAAAAACACACTTATTATGACTCATTTAGGAATTCCTTGGTCTTCCCAAGACCAAGGCATGACTCTTAAAACTCTAAAAAAACCTCTAACTCTAGCTATGAAAATCATGGTGCTAATAGTTGGCTACAATGGGGATGTTATCCTCCCTATGAGGTAGCAAAGAAAAGTAGACCATGTGCCTTATCCATTGGGCTTTATTTGACTCAAAAGGACTTTAAACTAAAACAAATTGTCTGACAAGACTTGACACAAATTCACTAAACTCGGCATAAACTTAGGGCCTTCACTTCAGAATTCAATTTTTTGTTGATTATTGACTTCAACTTCTTTATCTGAAAAATAAAATGGTTATTTACAATGAAATGGAAAGACTGAAATGTTTTTAAGAAAAGTAGTGTTTGAGAAACACGACATTCACAGGTCCTCTACCAATGAGATTTCCATTGAGATCCTGCAGTAAGTAAGCATTACTCCCATGGTATGCAACAATCCTAAATGATCCCAGCCATAGGTGGTCAAAATTTCCATGCATCCCTTTATCTTCATTTATTGCATCCCACTTCAACACCAAATCATCATCCTTTGTACGTCTGTCAAAGGATATTTTCATTTGTCTTGATGCAATTGTGAGTTATTTAACACTTGTTCTCTCATTTTTTTCACATGGATCAGTTGATTTATCCTTCTTTGAGCATCATTTGGTTCAACTTCATGTTCTTGCAACAATACCATCATTGGTTGTCCTAATGAAGTAAGAAAAACTGCCTCTATGCCCTATACAATCTGAAAAGGCGATGTGGAAATAGACCTCTTTGTGGTAATCCTATCATCCCACAATGTATAGATAAGTTTCTTGTTCCAAGCCTTTTTATTTTCTTGTAGAAGCTTCTTAATAATTCCACTCAAGCTCTTGTTGGATAACTCATCCAACCCATTACCCTGTGGGTAATAAGATATGGAATGACCAAGGGTTATGTTGTAATCACTGCAAAATTTTTCCATTCTCTTGGACTTGAATGTTGTTGCATTATCAGTAATGATTTTGACTGGACAGCCAAACCTAGACAGAATATTTCTTTCTATAAATTGAATGATAACAGCATTGGTAGCTTGCCTTGTTGGAACTTCTTTAATCCATTTGTTGAAGTAGTTTGTGGCTGTCAGTATCCACCTATGTTGAGCTGAAGAAGGGGGGTGAATCTCTCCTATGAAAATCAAGGACCCATTGCATAAATGGTTCTTCAACGTAAATAGGTTTTAAAGGCAAGGGCTGCAGCTTCCTTTTTCCATCAAATATTTGGCATTCATAACACCTTGACACTTCCTTGTACACATTAGAAAAAATACTAGGCCAATAAAACCATGCTCTCAGTATTTAATGCACAGTGGTTTCCCAGTAATGGTGACCCTCACAGTCACCTTTATAGAATTATTCAATGGTATGTTTGAATTCATATTCTAACAAAAAACTAATCAAAATTCCCCCTGGGTCTTTCCAATACAGAGACTGATCAAGAATGAAAAGATTTGTTGATTTCAATTTCAAAAATCTAGCCTTTGTTTTTCTTAATTCAGGAGTTTCTTATAAGTTTCTTAACACATAAATAATATTTGCATACCATGGAGATTCAAGAAGTTTCTGAGATACATGTGGGATGGTCTGCTCTTCTGAATTTTCTGACATGTCAACAATGAAAGTAAACCCCAAGGCATCATAATTGGACTGTTTCATCAATTTTATAAGTCCCTGACCTTTAATCAGCTTTGCAGGTTTATTCTCAAGGTCATACTCCAACAAAACAACTATCCATTTTCCCCTTCAACCTTCAGGATCAAGCTGAGTTAAAATGTCTTTCACAGAATTGTTGGGCACATAAGCAACAACATGAGAATGTAAGATATAAATTCTTAATTCCTCTAGGATTTTTACCAATGCATATGATTTTTTCTCCATGATGTCATACTTCAATGGAGATCTCTCAGAGTTATGTTGTAATAGGCTATGGGCCTTTCAAAATTGTGTTCATCTTTTTGCAACAAAACACCAACATTAGTGTGTTCTGAAGCAAATGAGAACAAGATAAAATCTTTTACAAAATATGGACTAGCCAATACTGGTGCTTGGTCAATGCTACTTTTATATCCTCAAAATATTTATTGGCTTCTGGAGTCCACTTTATCTCACGGCATTTTATGAGCATGTTAGTAATATATTTTATGATTTCATCTAGGTTAGGGATAAACCTTCTCAAAAAATTTACTCTTCCAAGAAAATATTGTACCTCCTTTTTGCTTCTGGGTGTGCCAATCTTCATAATTTCTTCCACTCTGCTGGGATATATATTTATCCCTTCTTTTGAAATGATGTGACCAAGTAATTTTCCCTCTTGCATTCCAAAATTGGACTTTTGGGGATATAATGAGATGCCAAACTTCCTACATTTCTAAAAGACCCTTCTCAAATGTTTTAGATGTTCATCATCAGAATCTGAAAACACAATAATATCATCTAAATAAATGACAATAAACTTATATTTCTCATCAACAAAATCTATATACATGGCCCTTTGGAAGGTTTCCCCTGCATTCATAAGACCAAAACTTTC
This sequence comes from Picea engelmannii, assembly GCA_009831015.1. NCBI lineage: Eukaryota > Viridiplantae > Streptophyta > Pinopsida > Pinales > Pinaceae > Picea > Picea engelmannii. The sequence goes on along the minus strand of ML784462.1, from coordinate 706,868 downwards.
CAAAAGGAATTTTGACATACATGAATGTGCCCCAAGGTGTTGTAAAGGTTGTTTTCTCTTGATCATCAAGATGCACCATGATTTGGTTGTATCCAGAAAAACCATCAAGCATTGATATTTTCTGTGATCCGACCACTTTCTGCAGAATGCAATCCGTCTTGGGAAGTGGATAATTGTCTTTGAGAGACACCCTATTCAGATTTCAAAAGTCTACACACAACCTCATCTCACCACTTTTCTTTCTAATAGACACTAGATTGGCCACCCATTTAGAAAATCTTATAGACAGTATGATTTTGCCATCAAACAACTTTCTTACCTCTTTCTCAATCAATGGAAGCAATAGAGGATTAAACCTTCTCAATTTCTGTTTGAAATGTTTGTGATCATCCTTTATTGGAATTACATGTTGAATCACCTTAATATCATAAACCTTCAAATCCTCATATCTCCAGGCAAAGACATTTGGAAAGTCCTTCATTAGGCTGATATATCTTTTCTTGATTTATGGATTGAGTGTCTTGGACAATTTGATGATTTTGGGATCTTCTTGAGTCCCAATGTTGCAATCTTGAGGTGGATGTGTCACTTGTCGGTAGTCGTCGAAGGATTTGTGCAAAGTTGTCCATCATCTTGTTCCTCTATCGCTTGAGAGATTCCTCAAGAAACATTTTGAAAGTATATCATGCCGCATCATTTTTATTTTCTCGTGCCATGGATGGTTTATTGGGCATGCAAGAGTAGTTTTCCTCAAGAGAAACAAGCTCAAGACCCAACTCTCTATACCTTGACCGCATTGGGGACATGCACTAAAAAACGACAAGGAGCATACCGCTCTGATACCACTGATCCAGATTTATGAGCGAAATGAAATGAAAACAAATAATTATAATAGTAACACAGAGTCACAGTGAATAATAACAAAAACACAATAAAACTTGACTTCTATTAAATAAGAAATATGTTGAAACTGTAAAATGGAGACTGAAAACAAGCTTGCTAGAATGATGGCAGCTTATCATTGAGAAGAGATGTGACAGTTGCGTTCATTAGAAAGGAAATGAGTACAATGAGGCTTTGAATGAATTTTTACAATAAACATGAATGCCAAAACCCTAGACATCCAAAAACCTAACCTTAAGAGATGAAGCGCCAAAAGTCACGTGGGCCCCGTTGGCGTAAATTAGTACATCAACTTCCCAGGGTCATAACTTTTGCATATGATCTATGTTTAGGGAGAATGATAGCTCGCTGGAAGGTATCTACAATGAGCTTCATTTTTGGGGCTTAATAACAGGACTTAATTATGAGTGAGGTGCCTGATCATGAAAAACGTTGTTTAGGCCCTCAAAATGGCCCCAGAAGTTTGGGACCCAAAAAACTGCTAAAAATAGTAAATTGCCAAAAGATTGTTTTGAGCATGTTGGAAGAGGTGGGTGGCCACCGATATCCTCCTGGATCACCATAATGCTTACGAGTTGAGATCGATGGTGTCGGTCTCACTTAGGAAAAATTGTTCCATTGTTTCAAAAAAAACAATATGGAGCCATTTTTGTATTTTGGCCATAACTGGAGCATATTAAGTCATATTGGGACAAAATATATGGTTTTCATCCGCAAATATGAGATCTATAAAAGTGTCGGAGAGGGCCCTTGTCCAATTTTGCTTGGATTTGTTAGAACATGCAAAATAGTCGTTTTTAAAGATCTGGGTCCAGATCATTAGCAAAGGTCCAGATCAAGATAAAACTATTGGGTAGAGTCCAATAAGAATACATGCAAATAAAAAACTAAGGAACTAAATAAATCTTAAGGGGATTGGAATGGGGAGGCTGAATAGGCCAAAATCCACTATTATGGGCCACTTTTTGGAGATTTTGAGATTTTCGGAGGAAAAGTGGCCCCAAATCACCAAACTGAAATAATTTATATACTCAACATTTTATACATTCATCAAGACACACAACTTTGGTTTAGTGAAAATATTTCAGAAGTGCACAGATTATGAGATAGTCAATTTTGCTAAAAATTTGAAGTCTGGAAAAATGGGTGAAAAAGGACAAAGTTGCAGATTCCAGATTGTCGTAATTTTTTACTAGTGTATCAAATAGAAAATTTGAGAGTTGTTATGAATTTAGTGTCATTATTATTAATTATGTCTCATATAAAATTTTCTCTAGTTCCTTACACATTTTTCTCTGCAGTTGACAGAAGTTGGAATTTCAATAAAATTGCACCAGTGGAGAAAATGCACAAAAAGGGTGAAAGTGGTTTTTTCAGGAAGCCATAACTTTCAACTCAGAGATCGGATTGGGGAATGAGTATACTAGTTGGAAAGATGATTTATAGGATAATAACATTGAATTGTTATAATTTGTAGAATGATATATATTCCTTCATGAATTGAGCAGAAAAAGTACATGTTGCATTAATTGACAAAAATTTTGACATGCATAATTCTAACAAAATGGTTGCTTGTACATTTTGCAAAATTATAGGTATAATTAGATAAATTCAAGCCTACGATTGGATATTAGAGTCATGGAAGCATGACAAATCTTGTAGAAGTTGGTTGAGGCAATAAAGAGCTACAAGGAAAGTAATGAAAAGTGGTTTAAGGAACTAAAGAAGAGTGAAACTAAAGAATTGTTATTCAGTTGCTATTGAATCTGAATGAATTGCAAGGAACAATAGAAAGAATCTTTATATAGGTCATGAAGCTAGTGGTTGAATAATGTCATTAGTTAGTATAGAAAGGAAAAGTAAGACTCTATGGCCTTGAAGGTAGAAATGTGTAGATAGTTGTAAACTTGATGTGAAAGAGAACATGGAGCTTAGGAGGTGGTGTGTGAATCATCTCTATGTACCAAGATCATGACAAACTAGGAAGGATTTTCTAGATATGACTTATATAATCATCTAAAATTACTTAGAGCAAGAAATCCACTTTCGATATCATAGGTCACAGTGGAAGGAGGATGTGAATGTGGAGAAATGAGGGATAGAATAATGAAGGTCCCTTCACTTGAAAAGTGTCACTGAATGAAATAGACTTACATTGAGAATGGTATTGAGTGAGAAAAGTGGGAATTGTTAAATGAAGTAATATAATGGATAACTAGAAGTAATATCAAGGATGTGGAATGATTATGGGTAAGTTGAATTCAAGGATGTTGTGATAGTTGAGTGATGGAATGTTGTGAGCTACCTCATTCCAGGGTGCTGGAATGTTTCATAAAGGTAAAGTTGGATATGACTACACAAAAGAAGCTACTATAAATTGAACACATTGGTCGGATTGCAGAATGGCCAAGTGGAACTTGGCTAGAAATTATTCAGGCCAGGGAACAGTAGTGCAAATGAGCAGAATGGGAGAACACAATGCAGCAAGGATCTGCCCAAAAAAAAACAGAGATAACCAGCTACAACATAAATAAATAAATAATAAGTGAACTAAAACATAAATGCACTAGAGTGCATGATGCATAGAATGAAGTTAGAGTACATGTGCATTAGTAGGCATGTTGATAGTGAATGCTCAGTGCATATGGATGTGCATTTGTGCATATGTAGATGCTTGAATATGCATATGGTGTGCTTGTAGACTTAGAATAGTATATTATTATGCAATAATGATGTTATGGAAATTGAGTATGACTAATGATGGATTATGTATTCAGGAAACGTGATATAGCATGGTTAAATATGTGGATGCTACTGTTGATTATGAATTCCATAGATGTGAAGACCCATGAGGGTGGTAGGAATGATGATAAAAAACATGGAGGAGGAAGCCTGTGAACTATAGCGCTATGTGAGTGCTCAATGGTATCTACTGTATATCTGATTTTTGGATTGCAACCTCTTTGCCAACACTAAAGAGCACTTAAGAATTATATTATTGGTGTTGTGTTTGGGTTGAAAAGGAAGGTATCCAAACATTCAGGTAAGCAGTAGGAAGTGTGTGGATGATGTGTTGAGGCATTTTCCAAACCTTCCAACTCACCATAGTGGAATGCATTACATAGTTATGTGGTATTGTGTAGTCAATGCAGGGATGCATTGTGTAGATGTGGCCATGGGTATTGACACATTGATTGTTATTTTATTAGTAATTATTTGTTGTGTTGAAAATGCATAATGAATTATATTTACATTATATTAATATGAATACTTGCTAAAGGTGATTGAATTGTTGTTTGTTACAATTCTGATATCACTTTTCGGAGTTGTTGAAAATGTTACAAGTGGTATTAATTAAATTATTGAATGCATTTTGGCGAATGCATGTATATATAATAAATGGCATATAAATGATTATGATAACAACTTAAATGATGTGAGTATTGATAACTCATGAATTTGAGAACACTTCAGGAGTTGTTAGATATTGCAACACGAAATTTGCAAGTTAAAGTAGCTACATAATGATAAATTACATAAAAGCTCTGTTGAGGGGATAGAGTAATAAAAATATTTATGGATAGAAGAAAGAAAAGATTGGTTGATAATACATGTGTAGATAATGATGGGTTCATTCCATTCAATAGTTGAATTCCATTTAATGTCAAGATTTATGGAAGTAATTGAATTGTAGCTGAAAACAATTATGAGATCACTTGTTGCCATGAATATATATATATATATATATATATATATATTTGCCCTGCCATCCCTCAAGCTATTCCATTTCTCTCTAGGGCTCCAGTGCACTCAACTAGGAAGTTTCAGAGTTGTGGCTCCAAGAACTCCAGCTGCAACAAGTCCATTGGACTTTCTTCGTTCTATGCCTTCATCATTGAGCTAGATTTCCTTCTAGTGCTCTTTTTATCTAGCTTCCAGCTTCCATAGCTAACATCTCATCTTTATACATATACAATAATCATGAGATATTGTTATAACAATTTTCAATCATAAATGTCAAATCTGTTTTATATAGGAAAACATAATTTCCAAGCATGAGCTTCCTGCTCATAATTCATTTGGCTCTTCCAGCTACAGGCATCAATATTTATTATGGATTACAACAATGCCATACCCAATACAATTATTCTTGAAATTTTCTCAACCTTCAATTAAGCAAACCAATTGTTTTTTTGTTTGTTAATGTGGCCGAACCTGTTGGCATTGGGATTAACCTGTGGCTTGAGAAACCA
>ML784462.1:666215-701662 GCA_009831015.1 Picea engelmannii | reverse complement strand
TGGTTTCTCAAGCCACAGGTTAATCCCAATGCCAACAGGTTCGGCCACATTAACAAACAAAAAAACAATTGGTTTGCTTAATTGAAGGTTGAGAAAATTTCAAGAATAATTGTATTGGGTATGGCATTGTTGTAATCCATAATAAATATTGATGCCTGTAGCTGGAAGAGCCAAATGAATTATGAGCAGGAAGCTCATGCTTGGAAATTATGTTTTCCTATATAAAACAGATTTGACATTTATGATTGAAAATTGTTATAACAATATCTCATGATTATTGTATATGTATAAAGATGAGATGTTAGCTATGGAAGCTGGAAGCTAGATAAAAAGAGCACTAGAAGGAAATCTAGCTCAATGATGAAGGCATAGAACGAAGAAAGTCCAATGGACTTGTTGCAGCTGGAGTTCTTGGAGCCACAACTCTGAAACTTCCTAGTTGAGTGCACTGGAGCCCTAGAGAGAAATGGAATAGCTTGAGGGATGGCAGGGCAAAGAAAGGGGTTGATTTATTTGGGTTGTGTAGGCTGATAGGGAAGGAGAGCTTGTTGGTTGGAACTATTGCCAAAAGTATAAATGTTGAAGATCATTATACATGTTTTGGGTTGGAATGCCTATGTATACATGTTTAATTTTAGGCCAGGCTGCCTATGTATATGAGAGTTGGTTGGGTTGGATGTTTATATTAAAGGCCATAGAGATTAGATTTGTGATTTTAATAACATTGGAATGGTGTTGTGCATCGAGGATAGTGCCAAAATAAGGGGAGGGGAATGCAACACCCCAGTTTTGATCCCTATGAACTAGAATGTACTATGTAAATATGACTTAGGTTGGTGAGCCGATAAAGTTGGAAAGGGAACGAAGTGCCTAGAAATGTAATGCATCTATATATAATACATCGTTGGCTGCAAGACAAAAAAGGACAAGAGATAGGGGCTATGATTCCACGAGAAAGGGAGATAAAAGGGGCTAAGTCTTTTTATTATATTTTATTTACACATTTTGGTTTTAATTGAGAAAAGTGGTTACGTGACCTTCTTGGAGAGACCTTGTGGTTCTCGGTTCTTGTAATTACATAAACCCTGCATGTGGGTTGTTTAAGGGTTGGTGGTGGTTCTTGGTTAATCATTTCATTTTGAGAATTCTTCATTTCACTTTTGTTAATTCCTGTGCTCTTGGTTGGAAACAGGGTTGTTAAAAACTTGAATGGCACTCTGATTGTCATATTAAAGTTTTTTCGAGGTCTGTACAAGAAATCCAAGTTCACCCAAGAGTTGGCAAATCCATACTACCTTTATACCTACATGAATGGTGCGACAATATTCTGCTTCTTCAGTTGACAAGGAGACTACCTTATGTTTCTTACATGACGAAACCAATGGTCCAGTGCTAAAGAAAAAAATGTAGCCAGAAGTGGACTTTTGATCATCACCATCGTCTGTTCAGTTGAAGTCGGTGAATCCAACCAATGAATCTAAACTTCAACAATACTTGATACAAAAATGAGTGGTACCCTTGAGATAGGGAACAATCCTTTTAACTGGTTTCCAGTCACTTTGTCCTTGATCTTGCATAAAACAAGAAACCACACTAACGAAGAAGGAAATGTTAAGTCGAATGTGAGTAAGATAAATGAGACTTCCAACCAGTTGTCAATAGAGGGTAGCATCAAATGTGAAAATTTGACAAGTTTTACTCAACTTAACTCTAGATTGAAAAAGTGTAGAATAGGGATTACAATATGCCATCTTAAAATGTTTTAAAAGATCCATTACATATTTAGATTAAAAAATGAAAAAAAAACATCACACAATGATAATACTTGAAGACCCAAAAAATAATGCAAAATACCAAGATTTTTCATGTCAATGGAGTCAACAAGTTGTTTCTTCAATCTAAGAATGAGATCGATGTTATTCCCAGATATAACAAGGTCAACAACATATACTACCATAATCAAGGTGTTTCTGTGAGTATGGAGTACATATAAATTGTGATCAAATTCACAATGTTTGAAACCAAGTCGAAGAAAGAAACTATCGATCTTAGCATACCAAGATTTGGGAGCTTGCTTCAAACCATAAAGAGACTTCTAAAGTCAACAAACTAGTTTAGAATATGTCACAAAACCAAGAGATTGTTCCATGAAAATTTCTTCATATAGGTCATCATGAATAAAAACATTCTTCACATCCATCTGATGGATTTTCCATCCAAATCGAGCAACAAGGTAAAGAATCAGTTGAACAGAGTTCATCTTCACAACAAAGGAAAAGGTCTAAGTGTATTTGATGCCTTCTTATTGAGAAAATCCTTTCACAACCAACCGAGCTTTATGACACTCAATAACACCTTTAGAGGTAAATTTGGTCTTGGAGACCCATCAACACTTCACAATGTTCTTTGCTTGAGGTCAAAGAACTAAATCCCAAGTGTGATTCTTCAACAAATAATTCATTTATGTTTGCATAGCCTGATCCCTTCAGGTTCTACTCGGTCATCGAAGTAGGTAAAAGGATCAAATGTTTCAAGCACACAAGTCATCAAATCAATCTTGGCATGTTGCTTCTAATTATGAGTTTGTCGTCCTGAAGAAATATCACCGACGTCAAGTCTAGAAAATTCAACGATATTGGTAGCCCATCTAGGTAGATAAGAAATGGGTGAAATATTGTTAATTGCAGAAGGTCGATCAAAATTTGGAATATTTTTAGTTGAAGAAGAAGGTGGGCCAGTCTAAACAGAAATCGACTCACTGGTTGTCTCGAAGGTCAAAGGTCCTATACAAACAAGAACAGAGTCTGACTATCCAATCAAAGGACTAAAAAATGGAACAAGAGAACCAGAATTGGAAACAACATCAAAGTGATCATCCTTTAACAATCCAAAGGAGGCATTCAACAACTTGATGCCATAAGTCTTATCATCAAACCATATGTTTCCTCTAATAATGTTCTTATGTTTAACAGGATCAAATAATTGATCAGATTTAGGCTCTTTAGAGTATCCCATCATGATGCAAGCATGACGCTTTGCATCTAATTAATTTCTGCAATCATTGGAAATATAAGCCCAGGAAACACATCCAACCACATGAATATGGTCGATAGAGGACTTCCTTCCACACCAACGTTCGACAAGAGTAACCAAAGGAAAAACTCGATTCGATATGTGATTGAGCATAAATTTTTCACAATAGACAACTTCATCCCATAAGCAAGGAGGAAAATATTTGTCCTGCAAAAGACATCTATCCATTTTGAGTAACATCTAATTCTTGTGTTCTGCAAAACCATTCTACTAACTGGTATGAGGGACCAACCATTGTCAGTCACTAACCAGATCAAACCAGGTATTCTTCAAAAGGTCGACTCACATACTCACCACCATTATCTGATATCAAACACTTGATGGGTTGGCCATGTTGATTTTCATCAAAGGCCCTAAACTCTTTGAAGTTTTCAAAGACAATGTTCTCTTTTTTCAAAAATAAACCCAAGTGAAACAAGAGACATCATCAATGAAATTCAAGATATACCTTGCACCTGCTAAGGAAGGTAGATTAATGCAACAAAGATTATTGTGAACCATCTCCAGGAGGTTTTATTCTCCCATGCTTTTCCAAAGTCAAAGCATGCTTGATGATCCTTTCCTAGAACACATCCTTTATAAACTCCATCAGTAGGTAAACCATCAACCATATTCTAATTTTCCTTTGACTGCAGACTTCAAAAATTTAGATGTCTGAGTCATTCATGCTAAGTTCAAATTCATTCAACGGTGTGAGAAAAAAAATCATTCGGTTCAGAGTCAGGTCGATTCATGTCACAAAACTTATACAAATTATCTTTCAAGTTGAGAAATCCTTACCATCTTCCTTGTGTGCCTACCAATTTTTGTGGAAAGGCGAAATGGACACGTCAAATGGTGTTCTCAAATTCAACAAGACCAACTTAGTGAGTTGTTTGTATTTCTTTAGATAATTCTTTCCACATTCATCCAATTTCAATTGTAGTTCCTCCGCACAAGCCAAATATTCCTCTATTCTTTCGAAAGAATGAGGATCTAGAAAGATCAACTCTTTCTCCAATTGCATGATGTGGCCTTAATCGAATGTGTAGAATAGAGAATTCATCTTCTTCCATACTTGATGAGCACAATCAATTCCACTGATGTGAAATTAAATCTCGCATGAGGTATAGGTCATGATGACCCCCACAACCTCATCCTTCTTCCCATCAACAATGATTTTTCCTAAATTGGATCTAGAATCGTAGTCTTCATATATTGCCACAATCCTTTACCCTTCAATAGGGTTTCCATGTTTGGTTCCCATACAACATAATTTGATCCACTCAAAAGTATAGGATTAATCTTTGAAGTCGTCTTCGATATCTAGACAAATTTGATATGTTTCCACAAGTTACAGTCAACAAATTACCGAACCAAATTCAATCACACAACAGATATGACTTAGCATGATTTGCGATCAACATGTGAGGTTGCAACCAGTTTCTCTGATAACATGTTGGGGAGTGGGTGTAACCTAATACAAAATAAATAAATAGAATTGTAGATAACCAAAGAGGAATAACTTTCAAAGATAACAGGTGGTGTCTAAAGACATCGTTACTACACTTAAGCACAACACATTGTGATCAGAACATCACAATGCATGTTGAACATCTTCACATATGTTCACTTCACAATCTTGTACACTTGATAATGACCCATAGGATTTTCTATTTATAGCTTCAATATCTAATCACTTCCTTCGAATCGAGAAGATCTTGTTCACATACAATTGTCGGTGGTTAGAGTTGACTCCATCAAAACCGCATTGTCTAGTTGCCTTGACAAGGATGATTGACCCAACCATCCATGTTTCCAACTCATAGTCGATTACTTGGTTTTTCGATCCACCCACCGATTGTCTTCTATTGTTGGTCAGTTTTCCAACCGACGGGCTTGTCGATTATCCTACCAACTAATGTAGATATCCAGTGGATCGTCTGACAGACTATTTCCATATGTTAATCAACTGCTCGACCAACTAATTCCAGGAGAAGTGTCATGAACCATCAAAACCTAAGATTCCAACATATACATTGGGAGAAAGAAAACTTTGGGTCCATGTTATGTGCTGCAAGGGAAAAACTTTAGTGCAATATGGAATGGTGAAGGAAATTATCTTAATTGAGTTTACTTGTTCAAACTAAAGTGGTGTTTAAAGATTTAGCTTGTGTAAGGGTGGACATGTTTATTTAAAATGGTGAATCAATTTGTATTATGCATGTTAACAATAAAATTGTTTTTTTATGTTGATATCCATGGAAACAATTGCAGTCTATAATATAAATATTAGTATATAATAATTATTAATATGTATACTGGACCTCAATGAGCCCTGAGAAGATAATCAACAGGTTCCTATAGAAATCGGGAATTTTCCACTTGCTTAATCTCAAAATTCTTAGTTTTCTAGTCTTTTGTTTTTACCATATAAGCTATGATACCCTATTCAAGCACTTGCTTAGATGCTAGATCCTCGAGAAATGGAAATTCTATTTTTGTAATTTTGTAAACAATCACTGGTTATTTTTTGGCAATAGTAAAACTATAAGTCCCAAGAAACAGTTATATTGTTGTTGGTATGGTTTCCCAAGTGGAAGGCCAACAAGACGATAGATGTATTTTCCTCTTTGTTAATATGATACAGGTTACAAATAGCTTAAAATACACACACACACACACACACACACTGTACACATATATAATGTGAATATATAAAGTGTATATATTATATATATTATGATGTGTTATATAAATTTTAGTACTTCACGAAGGTGTAAAGATATATTTTTTCACTCATTTTATCCAAACCCATAGCATTGATAATTATGACGCCCTCCATATCGTTGCCAATCATATTTAATACTCATTGTTCCCTGTATCCATTAAATTTTGTTTCTAGGTTCTAAATTATTAAATTATATAATTATGACTTGGACATTCTTTCATCCTCTGTATATATATTTTATGCAAAAATAAAAGGAGAGTTCTTGAATCCTATAATCTTTGAACATTTGTTGCCTTTGAATTCAATTATGCCCTAGCATCTGAATTGAAAAAATTCTATGACATTTCGTTTGTGACATTAAAATAGGAGAGATGGCTTGGTTTCATCTTCCTCTAACACAAAAAACTTTCCAACACCAATGGATTCCATCATCATCCAGAAAAATGAATTCTCTGATAAAGGACTCATTATTTAAGACCTTATCACTCTTGTCAATGAGTAGCATTGATGCCCGATTAGTAAAATTATTATCTGCATATTGTTTATGATGGTCATGTTTATTAGATGAGCTAAAAATTGATTTTAAATGGTGTGTGTATTATGTGCAAGAGCACATACACTCATGCAATTATAGTGTCAATTCTTCTGTTACCCACCTCTAGAACTTCAAAGCGACAAGAAACGTCAATCCCACCATAATCACTTCCTACTTGACCCAACTGCAATCCTTTTTCCATGTTGGTGGCAATAGTTCGAAGCACATTGGTCACTACAAGGAGAAAACCTTCTTGCAGAGTTTTTTACGGAACCTCCCCAAAAAATTCTTCCCTTAGCTGTAAATAGTAGAGGTTGATAGCAGAGGTAGGCAATTGGAGTTTTTTGCGAAGTTTTTTTTACGGTGTGCCTTTATGGAACATACGCACTGGTGCGCATCTAAAAATGTTGCATCAGTGCTTAAATGTTCAAACGCTTTGTCATTGTTCATAGTGGAGGCGCATGGTGAGAGGTTTTTGCGGAGGTTTTTTTTAATCTATGCATATTTAACATATCTACGCACAGGAACTTTAATGAACAATGACACCTCGATGCATCCATGTTTTCATAGCACCGCCAGACTTTATAATAAAAATACATGCACCAAATAAATCGCATCGGTGTCGTTGAACATCACCCACCGGTGTGCCTACCTGTCTAAAGGCACACCGAGGTAGGGTAAATTTAAAAAAGTTACCAAACTCATTTTCATTATTACAATGCATCATGTGCTTTCAAACTCTCAAGAAAGCACCAATGCTCACTTTTTTTCCTACGAAGCCTTATTTCTAGTGCTCTACATCGCCTTGGATAGCTCCATTGTTGGATTCCACAGATTTCCAAATTTTGGAAATTAACACAAATTTTCATTTCCTCTCAATGGTGCAACCATGCCTCCTCAAGACAGAACAAAGCAGGTAAATTATTTATTAACTTCCTATTTGCATTTTCATCTAATCAAAATTATAATTTAGCTTGAAATTGGGCTTTTTTTCAAAAAAAAAAAAAAAAAAATTGTGCAGTGCGCCTGAATAGTTTGGCTCGCCTCGAAGCGGTGCATACCGTGTTAAATACACAGTGAGCACCACTGATGGTGCATTGATATATGGCCACATCGGTGTTTTTCAATCTAGCACACTGCGGAAAATTACAAAAAAAACAAAGCGATCTGTCCTTTGAAACGTCCCTACATTGATGCAAACTAAGCTTATACCTGCGTCGGTACATTACACTTCATGTACTACATCGTTATTTTAACGTTATAAGATTTAACCTAGTGGTGCACCAAGTTTAATTAATCACCACGAGTTGTAACCAAAACATAATGCCACGGTGAGCACCTATGTTGATGCATCTACATATGTTTGCATTGGCGTCATTCAAGCTTGTGCACCGCAATAAATTACCAAATAACAAAGCGGTGCATCCTTTGGAACGGCTTGACACTGGCACAAAATGGGATTATAAGTGAACCAGTGTGTTACACTTCATTAATCGCACCACTATCTCAACGATTTATAAAATTTAACCTAGCGGTGCACCATGTTTAATAAATTTCCTCGGGGTGTACCCTAAACATAATGCCCCTATGAGTCAATGCTTAAATGCATTGTCATACTTTATAATAAAATTGCATGCACCAAATAAAATGCACCAGTGTCATTGCATATTACGCTCTGGTGTGCCTTAATATCTCAAAGCGCACTGAAATAGGGTGAATTAAAAAAAAAAATACCAAACCAATTTTCATTGTTACAGTGCATCATGTGCTTCCAAACTCTCAAGCAAGCACTAATGCTCACCTTTCTTCCTAAGACACCTTGTTTTCGGTGCTCTACACCGACTTGAATATCTCTATAGGTGGATTCCATGCATTTCCAAATTTTGGAAATTACCACAAATTTTAATTCCATCTCAATGGTTCATCCATGCCTCCTTAGGACAAAAGAGACCAGGTAAATTATTTATCAACTTCCTATTTTCATTTTCATCCATTCAAAATTACAATTTAGTTTGAAATTTGTGAATTTTTTCAATTTTTTTTTATTTTGCTCAGTGCGCATGAACAGTTCAACTCACCCTAACGCGGTGCCTACTATGTTAAATACACAGTAAGAAACGCCATCGGGGTGCCAAATACATGCATGCATTGGTGTGATTCCCTTAAGTGCACCACGATGAAATATTAGAAACAAAGCGGTGAGTCCTTTGGAATGCCCCGAAACCGAGGCACAATGGGCTTCAACTCACACCAACAGATTTCACTTCATTAACCACACCACTAGGTCAATGATATATAGAATTTAACCTAGCAGTGCACCAATTCTATCCAATAACACCAGGGCGTACCAGTAAAATAATGCCCCGGTGCGTCAATGTTCAAATGCACCACCATATCTTAGAAAAAACATATATGCGCTGAATAAATCGCTCCGGTGTTTTTTAACAATACGCATTGCTATACTTTACTCAACTAATGACACTGCTAACATAATTATTTATAAAATTTAATGTAGCGATACAACCATTATAATCCAACGCACCAGAAATGCATTGGTACATATATTGCCTATTTTTCATAGTGGGGTGTCTCATTGGACGTCTCATTCCCAATGCTCTATCCTTTACAATGCAGTGCGTCCTACGGAACTCCCCAAAACCAGCACACAATGGAATTTTACCCACACTAACACATTTCACTTCATTAACTACACCTCTAGTTCAACATTGTATGAAATTTTAACCTAACAGTGCACAAACTGTACCCAACCACACTAGTGCAAACCAGACACATAACACCTCAACACGACAATTTTCAAATGCATCGCCATACTTAATAAAATCATACATGCACTGAATAAATATCATCGGTGTCGTTTAACATTACCCACCATTACACTTCACTTAACTAAGGGCACCGCTTACATAACGATTCATAAAATTTAACGTAGCAATGCGACCATTGTAATCCAACGCACCGGTACTGTATATAGAAACACACTGGGACATATTGCTCGAATTTTCATACCAGGACATCTCATCAAACACCTTGTTCCTAGTTCTCTATACTTTACAACGCACCGATGTACAAAATGTTGGTGCTCCACTATCACGGTAGTGTCGGTGAGTTAATAGTAACTCGTCGCGCCACTTCAAATGCGATATCGAAGTTTATCTTAGCGGTGCCCATCAGTACATCAAATGCATAGGTGTTGTATAGACGATGTCATCAGTAGAAAGCATGTCAGTGCTCTGGTATACATGGTGCAACAATGCATTTGGTTTAACAAAGGGCACTGTGGATTTTTGTGCTACAAATTTTAGCGTTGCGGTGCGTCTTTGTTAACGAGATGAACCGGTATCGATAAAAGTACTCCATTGGTGCATATAGTGCTATGGGACGCACTAATTAGCGGTGTTGTTTCTCTTCTATAGTGCACCGACCGCAGGTTGTATGAACTATTGGGGGCACACCGGCTTATTTTAAAGATTTCTTTGCAAAAAAAAAAAAATTGGATTTTTTAAATACACGTCATTTATATATGTATTTGTTTTATAATTTTAATTTATTTTATCTTTATATATGTGCCTAACAATATTTGTATTTGAATTAGAGACGACAAAAAATGATAGCGGGAGGAGATAGGGCAATGACGGGTCAAGACATATACTTTTGTGCGTGAGTGGGAGGTCGGGGAGAGGGATAGTGAGACTTACCCTCGCCATGTTTCACCTTATACTCATGACCTTTTGATAGACATTGGCCTCCTAAATTTTCATCAGGAGAGTATATCCCTTAGGGGGAACTCTACATTGTTACAGTAGTTGATTCGTCAATGGGATCATGGGAGACAAGGGTTGAGGGTCGGTGAAAATATGTGGCATCATCCCCTAGAGGAGGATGTATATTTTATCATTGGGTTGTCTAGGAGGGGGTGTATTTTCCCCATTTCCCTATGCTACCACCCGATGCTGCAAGAGAGACCCAGCAGACATATGTGCAAATATATCTCAGTCCAAATATTACTTCAACTTTGAAGTTCTAGGTTAAAGGTCGTCAGTTGCGAATAGGTGCACTTGAGAGAGAGGACATTAGGTGCCTTTGTTATATGATATCGGCACTATCACAATATAGCTCTAAATGGCTACACATTAGTTTCCCTGTGTTGTATTATGTAAATAGTATATTGTGTGAGCCCTGACTGATTAGATGGGTAGAGGTTTTTTTTAGACAATTTTTTTGTGCATTAGATCTTTGTTGCTCTATTTTTTCTGGGATGAGATTCTTCCCATTTGCGTATGAGTTTTATACATTGTTTTTGAGAGGGTTCATGCCACTCGGCCAATGGTACCTTGATTTCTTGTTAGGCCTATGTTTGATGCATGTATGTGCATGTGGGGGCAGTTGATTTCCAAGAGGGTCCATTCTGAGTATCTCATTACTCCCGTGGGAAGGTCGATTATTGATTTATTGTCTAGCGAGTACAATAATGTCCTCAATATGATATAGTACCTGTATGTGAGGATAGATTGGAGAGGATGTCTAAACATCTAATTTACGGTAGAGGAGCCAACAGATGAAAAAGGTAATATTATTGTTATGTTTTGATCAATCTATTTGCATATTTTTATGTCTTATTTAATGCACATGTAATTTATTATAACATTTTGTTTCAAAATGTCTTATAATTATTATCTATTGTTTTGTATATATTGGCACATGTGTTGGGGATGCACCTCCCTAGCATGAGGATGAGGTGATGGAAGAGGTAGAGGAGTATCATCCAGTAGTACAGAGACCACACATGCCATGCAAGTTGTATTCAAGAGTCCTACTAGAGGTGGCAGATGAGCTATGTTGTGTCATGACTAGTCACGGGGTGGTACATGTACCCCCTAGATACATATTATGAGTAGATGTGCTCTCTACTGCGTGGAGGTGTTTGCCTCATGACATGACAATGTTAATGCATCATATTGTTGGTGCAGTCAACCTCATTGATACGTTGAGGGCCGGTGTTCATGATCACACTACATCTAGCTCATCAGCAAATCCATCCACATCCTCTACTCCACCACATGATCCTCCTCGTCCTCCTGATCAATCTCATCCACATGAATCAGTTGCAGCATCTACCGATCGCCCATCCACATCTGTTCCTCCCCATCCTCCTCCTCCTCCTCTTGTTTCCCCTCCACATGTGTTTGAACTTGTATCCACATATGATCCTCCTCCTCCCCCTCTTTCTCCGCTTGTGTCACCATCCCTCGATAATTGTATTTCTCCTAGTCCACATGTGTCATCATTCACTGATCCCCCTCTTCCTCCTCTTCCTCCACATGTGTCACAATATTCGGATGCTTTGGACGCTATGATCACATCAGGTATTGTTGATGAACATATTCATGATATTGATACAGAGACACTTGATGTGCACTTATGTCTACATTTGCTTCTGAGATAGTTGTTCTTGATAGAGGCTCTACCTCTGGCAGCATAAACATTGATGCACCTAGCTCTAGTGGTGGACCTAGCTAGTAGTGGTAATGATTGACATTTATATTGATTGTTTTATATTTGACTGAAGATCTATATATCGCATGTTTATTGCAGATTTTGTTGCAATGTATGTTTGACATGTATATTCATATGTATATCGCTCATGTATATTACGTTTTTCATATAATGTTGTGGTTGTTGTTGTTTTTTGATTTATAAAATGTAACATGAATATGCTCAAGATGAATATTGTTAATGATTTCTATGTTTTTAAGTGAAATTTGATATGTATCACTCATTTAAATTTATAGTTTTCATATAATGTTTAACTTTAATTTTATGAGAGCATTTAATTTGGATTGTGATTGCAAAAAGTTATAACCATTAATGCCATATAATGTTTAATTATTGTTCAAGGTGAATTGTTTCTTGTCCAACAAGATACGATATGTTGATTAAACGTGTTTAGAAACAAAAATACTTAAATATGATGAGTGAATTGATTGTGATTTGAATATTTATGTTTTTTTCATATATTATAACAATAACATTATAACATAATTATTCACTAATAATAATGTTCATGATGTAATAATAATGTTATTTTTTTATTTTTTATTATTCAAAGATTACAAGACAAAGTCAAAATATAATTGTTTACTAAAATACTAATGATTGCAAGTTATTAATATTTATTTTTTCCAAAGATTTTATTAATTTATATTATCCAACTATTCTAATATATGAAATTTATTCAATTAAATTTAAAATAATATATATAGAAAATAATAATATATTTTGGTCTATACACTTTCGATGAAATGGTTCACGATGTTTTACTATGATACATTCTTTATGAATCTTTTATTAAAAAATAATATTACCCAACATTTTATAATTAGTATTTTAAGAATTATTAAAATTGACAAATGATTCTATATTTTTAGATAACTATGGATCATTAAAAATTTCCTTAATTCTGAGTAGGCTCTAGAAAAAGACTCTTTTAGAATTTCCATGTCCTTCCTATATTGCCACTTATTTCAAGGAAAATGTGAAAATAATTATGAATATAAGTTTAGATGATTATAAAACTAAAGGATGGAGTGGAATAGGTGTCAATAGTTACACTAGTTAAGGTGGGGAATGTCATCAAAGTTGGTAATTCCAAGTACACCGCAAGTATTGTCGATGTTGCACGAAGTTATTTTTTTGGAATTGTCCTTAGAAGTTCCATCAAAGTAAGTATATATTTATTTGAATTTTGATTTTCTCAAACAATAAAAATGTTGAGGTTTGAATATTTTTTAATATATTCATTTTATGTTAAATAAAATATAATTTAAAATAAATCTTCATTGTTGTACGCCACCAACTTTGTGATATCTCAATTAATGCTTAGTAATTCAAAGGTTAACATAAACATATTTTAGTACAATACAACATAAATTTGTTATAATAAACAATATATATGACAATGAAAATATATCAAAATCAAATGTTATGTGTGCATGTTTATTTAATGTATTTTCAATATGGTGGTTGTAAATGGTTGTTAACTTTTCATATCCAACATAATTATAAAATGAAGGGGAAAAAAAACATAATTGTCCATTATAGATACCCATAATAAATGACACAACCACAATATAAATGTCCAAACAAATCATTTACATGAAATCAACCTTCGTTGCAATCACCCTTATTATCTTCCTCGCTTTGGCATTGTAACATTGTTGTTCTCAAAAAGATGTTTAGATCTCGGATCATCTCTCACTACGAACCACCAATCCTCATCCAACATATCTGAGTAAAAAACCACTTGGTTGCAATGTTTTGGGAAAACATAAGGTTCCTTACTTTCAACCCACTTTTTTTTAGAGTTAATACATATTATCCCACTATCACGATCTTCCTTTACATTTCTCCAGTTGAAGGTATCCCACCACTTGCAACAAAAAATAACACTTTGAAACGATGAGAAGTCCGCTTGTATGGTCTCTTGTTTCTTTCCAATGAAACATAACTTCCCCTCTATCAAGTTTTCATCATGGTGGCTAACACGACTAGATTGGTCGAACTCAACCTCTACTCCACAATCTTGTGTGATGTGGCCTTCATCAACATACTTAGTGTGAAAATCAAGTCCATATGCCCGCATATATGGGAAGAAATGCACCTATAAAAATGCAAACAAATGGCGGTGTCATATGTCTAATAATCGAAGCATTAATAAAATCACAATACATGTTACTATTCAAATGTGTAATATTATAAATATAATGTGGTACTTAGGGAGGTTATTACAGAGATGTTGCACCCGATCCCTATGTTCAGTGCATCCAGATGTTCTCCACATGTGTTACGACTGGACACCGCATATTTCTCTTGTATTTGGTCAACCACCCAACTCTTGGGACATATTTTTGGCATATTTTATTTTAAATGATTAGGATACGGCATGCTTCTACCATTCAACTATCTAAATATTTTCCTATCACTGTCTCATTTCCTTATTTTCTCTTCATACAATGTGACCCATATTCACGTTGCCTTTGTTTTGTAAAGAACGAATTTATTGATGGCATGCATTTCAAAATTCGCTAATGTATACAAAAATTCAAAACAAATAGCATGAGATCAAATATATATTATCAACTTAAAGAATGAATTTATTGATGGCATCAAAATTTCTAAATTCGTTGATGTATAAAATAATTCAAAACAAATAACATGGGATGAAAAATATATTATCAACTTCAATGCAAACAATTTCTTTGTACTAAATTGACAAAATATAATTGACTTACTATTTATTAAGCACCTTTTTCCATTTGTTTGGAGTACCTTCCTGATCCGAGATTTTCTGTGAGATCTTTCTCTACAAAAATTCTACGATGATGATCTTTTACTAATGATTAATTTCATGTGAAAATGAGCAAGTAATTTCCAAGCATTGCATATGAACATGAGCAAAATTGTCATAATTATGTGCATATGTGTAATTAAATCTCTACTTAATCAAGCGAGAATGCAATAAAAACTCACACATATAATTTCACACCCATGTGATAACGGAGTTCACCAGAATCTTCTTGCTACATCTATGAATCCACTTGGAATACAAATCACTTTATTATCCTTCCTATAGCAAGGGGCTGAAACCTTCTCACAAAATGTGGCTCATCCTCCATAAAGGGTAGAAAACCTAGAGAAACCTTCTCTTACACAAACAAAACTTAAGGCTCTCACATAAGTGACATTTCTTTGGACACCAAAAGGACTAAATTCTTTTCTCCCAAGCTCTCTTGAGCTCTCTCTCCAAGCCCCCTAAAGGAGATCCATCGAGGGATGAAACCCAGAGCTTACATGAGGATTTTATATAGTTTCCTTAACTCCATAATTCAAGGAGACAAGATCCACAATTTTAAGATCTAATAACAAATCGAGGACAAAAATGAGAAAGAATCTCAAACCAACCTACGAGACCCTTAACTTCCCCTTGAGACTAGGAAACTACTTGTGATAAAATGAAGAAGAATCCCAAACCAACTCATGAGACTCCCAACTTCCCCTTAAAACTAAAAAACTAATTTGTGAGGTGGATTCTCACACTTAATTTAATTTTCTAAATTTACAAATTAAATGAAAAATACATGAGCACATTATGCTCCAAAAAGTATTAATCACTTTTAAAATTTAAATGAATTATTCCTGAGTATTAATAATTCTTTGTCACCTATCATCAATCAACATTTTAATGATCTTATTCATGATGTTAAAAGTATTGAATCCTTGTGTGGAGATCCTCCTACATCATACCTCCCCACAAAAAGCACTTTTGGTCCTCCAAAAGTATAGAGAGAAACTGTAACTTGAATCTTTGCAGCTACCTTTACCAACGTCTAGGAAGAGTCTTACTCTCCACGATGTGCTTCCTCGTTGCTTGATCTGCATAACAAATGTCTCTGAAAATCCGCACCCTTCTTCTCCTTCACCTTTGTACTTATGAATGACGATGTCAATGCTAACACTTGTATCAATGCAAATCTATAGTTGATTCCTTTATATGCATAACAAATGTCTTTGAAAAGACGCACCCTTCTTCTCCTTCACCTTTGTACTTCGGAATGAGGATGTTGATTCCAACACTTGCATAAATGAAAATCTGTAGTTAATAATACATGATCACCATTTTGAAAACTTCAAAGCAATACCATGCTTTCTAGGAGTTTATAAAACACTCATGGACAAGTTTACAATGATTACCAAAACAAGCCTTCGACAAAAATAATGCCTCTTACTCACCAATGGCTACAAGACCCATTACAATGTTTCCAACAAGGCTTAGGCATACAATTAATACCTTCACTCTCATCATCACTTACAAGTGGCTAATAAAACCCCTTTACATCAATTTCAAGGCAACATTAACATCAAGGTGCACTAGTGGTGAATTACCAAGGTTATCAAACCCCCTCATTACAAATATTTGCAACATAATAAATAAGGAAAATGCCTTCAAGGTGCATTAATGGTTAGACACCATGGTCTCGAACCACTGCAACATAATATGCACCAGAGGAAATTTGTATCTCCCTTATTTTCCATTATCTAACTTTAGGCATAAACAAAAATTCCCTGCAAATTTTAGATCTCGATGCCTTCCCGCATCATCAAAACTACCAACATTTGCAAGTACATTTTTATCCTCTTACAATTCTCAAAAAGAGGTAAAAACACAATTAAACGAGACTTACATTTTTTTTTTGCACAAAGGTGCTCAATTTTTGGCTCAACACTCAACATACACAACACTAACAGGTATGTCTCATCATGTTGCAACGTTTGACTATAAACTTGGCTGTGTTCTAAAGAGTGCAACTCTACCTCGTAAAGTGTGACAAACAGTCATGGGCTCAGCCATAGCTCTCAAATTTCACTTCTCATATCACTAAAATCTCTGCACCATTGGATCTGTCTTGGAAAATCATGAAATTTGACTGTAAACTCGACCATACTCCGCCATAGGCCTCCTGGGCTTCTGCATGCTCCAGCACCTTGGTATGCATGCACACAGATCATACAGCATGCATAACTCGGTTGTCCTTCCTTGGACCAAGTTCAGGATGGAGCTTCCAACATTTCTCAATCCATGTCCTCTCATATTGAAGTGAGTGCAATAGCCGTGTGACTTCATGCCCGTCTTGCCTTCATTGCAAGGAGTTTTTCTCTTCCAACACTTTGCAACACTCT
Source organism: Picea engelmannii (assembly GCA_009831015.1). NCBI lineage: Eukaryota > Viridiplantae > Streptophyta > Pinopsida > Pinales > Pinaceae > Picea > Picea engelmannii. Next base: position 684,569 of record ML784462.1, on the reverse strand, counting down.
TGTTGTCCCAAGATTTTAGAGGAAACTTTGATTTCGTCTGGAATCTCTTGCTAGATCTACCACTTTCAGAAAGTGATGTTCAATTACTTTTATTACATGGTGTTGGTGATGATTCAAGCTTTTTGCTTGAAGAATTACTTGCTTCTACTGCTTTTGAGCATTCTCCTTCAACATACCCCAATCCTCCAAATCAGGGCCTTCCTACAACCTCCAGTGGTTGAATGATGCCTTGGCCATTAATACCAAGACCTCCTCCTTTAATATACCCCATATTCCACAACAAATTCAATCCAATGCCCTCGGTGTGCCTTTCAAAAACTCCAAAATAAGCATCATCATTCATAATTGAAGGAATTGAACATGGAGAATTATTTACCACCATTCCTATTTGTGACACCCAGTCATCTTCCTGAAGTTTGGCCAACTGGTCCTCCTGGTTGGATGAAGTTGTAGATGAGGCTTCTTGGAAACCACCTTGTTTATCTGGTGTATGGAGAGCATCCTCTATTATCTGACAATATGTGAAGCTATCAACATTTTCATGACAAGAACTATAACTAATATACCTATCATGGCCACAAGTTGGTCTGATCTTGGAGGGACTTTCTGCCTCCTTTGTAGTGGAACATTCTCTTGTTCCTCCATAGCCTTCTCTAACATGAGTCTCAATTTATTCTTCTCATCCTCTGCAACTTGTAGAATCTTTTTTATCTCTGCATTCTCTTCGTGAATGCATTGGTTGATTTCTTCCAACTCTTGAAGTCTCACTCATTTGAATTCGTTTCCCATGGTTGTCTTATGTAAATCCCTTCAAATATGCACTTACAAATTGTAAATGGATCAAATAGGAGAATCTAACATAAATATGTTAATCAACCCTTTGAATAGCCACTCTGAATGACTTGAATCAAACTCAAATGAAATTGTCATGTAGACCCCCTTATTCAAATTCAGGGTGGTCCAAGGAAAAAACAAGATGGTTTTGAGTCCTTTAAATGATTCACAATTACAAGTTCCCCCTTCTTGAGGGATTACATGCAACATACATGGATTACAAATTTTGTATTCATTTCAAATATTTCCTTACACCAATAATGGTCTTTCAATGCTACCAAAGAAGCTTTAGGAAAATAAATATGATGCCTCTCACTCTCAAAAACTCTCAAGATAAATGCCCCTTGTTACCAAATGCAATGTTTTAAAGAAAAAACCATATTAAAATGATTATATGGCAAAGAGTTTCACTATATTCCAGATTTTTCTTGCATAAAATACTAATCCATGACTTCATTCTGCAATAAAATATACATACCTACGTCTTGTGTAAACAACCAAGCACTGTGCACCATAACTGCAATTTTTTTCGTAATTTTTTGTTACAAGGGATGAAATCAATTCTATCGAGGACCCGTTTGAGATTTTGAAGAGATATTTCTTTTGATATAAAATACTTGCTCTCTTTTAACTCATGAAGTAAGAAAATGCTTCCTGAAACACAAGGGGTGTGCAAGTGTATTGTTTGCATAACTATGTGACTTCAAACAATGATATCTCATAAACTAGGCAACGAAATTAAATTCCATAAAATACCAATTTGAGATAACAGTGAATCCTTCAAAATGAGATATTATATGCCATCTGAAATTCTCTGTAGAGGCTGTGGAATTGTTACGAGGAAAATATCTCTATGGCTAGGGTAAACCACAATAGATGGAAATGACTGCATAAATCAACTATATTCTCAAGTATGCTATATAAATGAATATGCTAGCAAGACAAGATAAAAGGCCTACCTCATCCAGACGTTCGACGAAGTCCATCATTGAGCACTTGACCCAAATCAATATACCTACAACTAGTCATCAACAACCAAGCAAAGTAAGCATATGGTGATAATATATGATGTTAGCACATTCAATAGCATAATCCATTAATATACATAACAAATATGCTCGTGGAATAATAATTTAAATATTCGCAAGATATCAATTGGAAGGGAAAAGAGTATTTCTATTAATATATGGATCAACATAAGTGAAAATGTTACAGACTTCCATGTCGGCATGGTTCGAAACCGAGAAACTAAGTTCCTTCCAGCTGGGCCTCCACCAAAGGCAAGCTCATAGAAGAGAGACAATGAATTTCTCAATCAATAGGGGAAGAGCTTGGGGGCTGAACATTGTGTTCAGACTTAAAGGACAAAGGGATGTAGACTCAATATGAAGTAAATAATTTCTCCATAGTAAGTTTGCTCTCAAAGTTGAATTCTTTCTCCTCTTTTCCATAGCTCGGAATTGGCCCATTTATAGCCTTCAAATGGAACTGAAGGGCTGAGTCGGAATGTTTCTAGTATATGGAAGGCCAAGGATCATAGATCTCCTATCGTGACATGGAAACTTGACACCATTTTTCATTTTTGGGCACAAATACCGATGTACACAGGTTGTAGTGGTGCAGCCTGCGTATACGCATGTTGTATAGTAGGAAAGGTGTGTACAAGTAGAAAAAATGTATTTTTTAGCTCTGGGATTTTGCAAAAAGGGATGAAAAGTCTACATAGGAAATGGAAAAAGGCCCTCTATGTAAGATTGCATAGGGCGAGGCAAATCTTGCTATAACAGATTGCCCCTAATGTGTGAGGTCAGAGGAGTATCTTTGATGGCCGAAATACATTATAAAAACCTAGAAGTGGAGTGATGGGGACCCAGCTGGAAGAACTAGTTGTTCATTACATTCTACACTGACTTTGCATACAGGCTACCAATTTGAATTACACTACATATTCATGTGAAAAAACCAAACAACTGTCTGTGGCCATGAATAGGAAAATACAAATGTGGTTACATGCCAAAGGTTGTCATAGTCACGAACAAGGCCCAGTAGAACTAATCTCAAAATCAATCTGAAGTAACTGTATACAATAGAGTACAATCTGATCTCCCATGATCACTGAAGTCATATAGGTATTGGTCCAATGAAAAGGAAGCAACAACTCAGGAAAGTTGCGGCCACATACTAATGTATTCAAGTCTTCTACACAATCCACCAAAGGTGCAAGTCTACATCATGTAAATAAAGGAGTTGAATTCGAACACAATGAGACATTGTTTGATTACCGGTCATTGAGTTATACCATTAACAAATGAGAGACAACCTATCGATAATGAAAGTAGGTATCGAGGCACCGATAACATTCTTACAAGTGTGAATAAAGGAGTTAGGGTCGAACACTTGAAGGATCCATCGATCATGAGACATTGATGTATTCCCAACTGTCGATGGTGAAAGAACATGCCACTAATGATTGCAAGTCTCAAGGTACTCATAAGACTCTAGGTCTTGTTTCCAGAATAGATGAGTTGAAGTCGATGGAAGGAGACCCACTGAAAGAAGGGCATTAAAGCATCTCTCATCATTCAACATGAGGTACAAAGCAGGAGCTTCATGATTTGGAGGAAATCGGATGAATAACATGTTCACGAACCAACGACCCTGTGCATATTTCGTGTGTGCCAAGTGCAAGCGGTACACGAAAAAGACCCTCTAAATAGCAGCCAATGAGGAAAAATGCTAACAAAGGTGAGGAAACCAAAAATAAGGCTAATGGAATCCAAGACACTACATGAATCTCAATGTGTGATTAGATGTATTGTCATTGAACACAAGGGAAACCACCCAGTCAATGACCAATGATGAAATGTCGACTGTTGGGTTCAAGGTTACCTACCATTGATGAAAGTAAGACCAGGGTGCGTGATAGGACTACAGTATCATGTGACTCTAAGACAAACTAAGGGTATGGCTGACATACAAAGTCAAGATTTCTGAGGAATGGCCGACATAGGTTGATAGGATTCCTTTGAACAAGAGAATGAGACATATGGAAGACTCCAGCAGCATAGACTCGATGATGAAACCATTAGATGCAAGAGGCATCAATGAAATTATTCATAGGGACTGGAAGAGTAACCAGTCGATAGAGAAAACTCTCTGTAACGAGCTCGGCTTCCTAAGGCCATGTTAAACCCAAAATTATGATGACAAATGGACTCAATAACTTTGTGCTCTATTCAAAGGCGACACGACTGCTGCCAATATAAGATAATACTCCCTTCCCGTCAATATTTGTTTTTTCATAGACAAATGAATGCTATGATACAGAGGAGGAAATGAGTGTCGCAAGTAAGAAAAACTAGTTCCAGCAGTCGAACATACCTATGCTCAATGCAAGGAGATACATGCGGGAGATGGACACTCGGGGGAATGTTCCCTCCTAGGTATAGGGTGTCAAATTGTGAAGGATATAAATGAGGCTCTGCTTGGTTGAGGATGCAAAACTAGTGAGGAAAATGGTTTATAATGCAAAGCGAGAACCGGATATAGGATCAATACTACAAGTAAGGGCATGAGATGCAATCACAACTTAATGCCAAAAAATGTCCTTTTTCATGATCTTTAGTCTACTTGGTGTGAAAAAGGGATAAACTTGTACCAAATAGACGTCTTTTCAAATACAATTTATGAGTGTGAAAGAGACAAGTTCACTCGACAATCTTTTCACTTTTTGAAGACAAGTTGGAAAAGAGATTAAATTAAACTCGGTTGGGAGTCCTCTAGGTAAAAGGTAGCATGTTTATGAGTGAGAACTGAGGCTCAGCATAAAGTCGTGTATTAGTTATAAGGGACTCCCGGTCCTATGGAAAAAATCTCTACACGGGCACCAAATGAAGCAAATGATCTAACTAGGGCACCCATGTTTGGTAAGTCTCTACCACTTGATAATGACATGTCTTATAGCAGATGGAAGCTTATGTGTCGCAAAAAATGGGTTCGTACCTAAGGAATATGAGTGACAGTTATAGGAAAATGAAAAAGTGCATAGTGGAATGGATACCTATTCTATATGTTGGGTAGGGAAAATACTTGCCCGTGGTTACGAACAACCAACATAACGTGGAAATCCGCAAGAATCCCTGGTGAAAACTACAAAAAACAACTAAATACATTGTTGTATTAGTCCATTAGGGGAAAAAAATGACTCAAAACTATAGAAAGTGGGTAAAAATTGTTATAAATAGTAACAAAACCAAAAATTACTATGTCATTTTGACTTTTTACCCAAATAGTGAAAATTGGACCAAATTACCTCTGATCTTCAACTGGTGATTGCAGGAGCATCGGGTGATGAAATCATAAACCGTCTAGACCAGGTAATTCCTCTTCCCCTCCTCATCCTTTCTAGTGGATTAAATTTTTAAATTAGGTTTCAAATTTTGAGAAACTAGGGTGTAAATTGAGTAATCTGGTGTACGCGGCCTACCATTCATCGAGTCGCGTATACGTGAGGTTATATGCGACTGTGTAAAATACAGGGTGTGTGTACTTATCCCTATACATGATTGTAAATGTAGCAACCTGCATTTATAATCAATGATTTCTAAGGTTGCTAACTCAAAATTTGACATTTATCTGGTAGGATGGTGCTAGAATGGAGGGAAAGGGAGCACGTGGAGGTAGATGTTGATGTGGATAGAGATCCGGGGGCCCAAATGGCATTGAAAATATTTGTCTTATACAAATTTTGGGCACTCAAAGGGATGAGGGCCCGGGTGAGGTTGCTTGAGATGCTTGTGGATTACTGGGATCCTGACAGTGAAACCTTCAACCTCGATGGGCAACCATTAATAATTGAAGTTGAGGATATATACTTTTTGACTGGGTTATCATGTTAAGGTGAGGTGGTGAACCTCAAATCTTGGGGAGCTGGGAGAAATATGAATATAGAGGAGTACATAGATGCTCACTGTGTAGCAGGGACCCCGAAGCTTGGGAGTCAACTCCCCATCCGAGCGATAAACAATCTCAGCCTCAATATTGTTGTCCTCATGTTGACCAGGATCACAGGATCGGCTTCATTGCACTAGGAATCAAGGTTGCTCATGTTCTATGTTGTAGAGTTCTTGAGACCCATAGTATATGATTGGTGTACCTCACTACTGGCTAATATGAAGAGCCAGTTGACAAAGTGCAAACAAGGTAGCAAGAGGAACTTAGGGTTTGCCTCTATTTTATGCATATTTTTCTTCGAGTAGGTTCCATGTTTGGGACCTAGAGTTGAGATCCTTCTTAGAGGACCTCGCGATCCAACCATGGCATGGTGGACCGAGGTAATGAGACAATAGAGGGGAGGAATGGTGCCCACACCCTACAACGAGGATTTCTTCTATTGGTGGAGGAGACAAGTCATCACTCTAGATGACTACCCCTATGCAAAGATCAACTTCAGTGGGGAGCCTGACATGCCACTTCCACCAGGGACTGCCTATGGGGACATAAGTATGTCAAAATGTTTTTAAATATTTGATTTTTTTTGTATTTTTGTAGAGTGAAACAAAAATATTTTTGGATGATGCTTAAGTACTAACTGGACACTTGCGTGACGTATATGTGGGTCTAGGACGGTTGGACGGGCTTCCTCAACATTGTTGGAGGTACCAAAGGAATGAGGCGGTGAGAGGAGAAGTAGAGAGAGTCCTTCAAAACGTGCAAGGCAACCTATCTCGTTTGACTCATAGGATTTCGATGGTTCAGGTAGGGTATCTTCTGAAAGCCATGCGGTGGCAAGTGGTTGGTGTGCCTAGAGCTTGGGTGTGACTTTTTCGGTGTCTCACAAATGTCATCGTTTGTTATCATGACACACATCTGGCGCCATAGGCGTAGATGTTGTGGATCTTGTATTATTGGTTGTATATGTGTATTGAGGGTGTTAGCCCCAAATTTGTACTATAAACATCATATTTTTTGACATATATATAAAACAAGGATCTTCGGCTTTACTTATATTACAATGTGTACATTGATGAGATGGTTTTATTTGCTTTAGTTATGTGACAAATTCCAATCCAAAACGAAATTAGCATAAGCATCGGATACATAATTAGAACTCCTAGGCATGTGATAATAAGTAATAAAATCAAACTGTCATTCTAAAAGACGTACCTGTAGGAATCGTTGGAGTAAAGTAGGATCACGCACGTGGTAATTTTCGTTCAACTGACATACTACTAACTGGAAATCCAGGTGAACCTCTAAAGAGAGAATACCATATGAGATAGCATCGCGCAAAATTTCTATAACGACACTATATTCTGCCACATTATTCGTGGATGGACCTAGGTATACACGACCTGGAGACACCAGTAGACCCTCGGGTGAGTTAACCACCCAAGCAGAGGAAGCCAAGTTCTGTGTATGAATATTGGCTCTATATGTGAATCCTAAGTAGACTGAAGACTCCGTTGACATCTGCCAACCAAGGGAAAACTCGATAAGAAAGTTGAAGACGAAAAAGAAAGGGAAAAATATATACACTAAATTACATTAGTATACAAAGAGTTTCGCCTAAGCTTGGGACTCAAGCATAATATCTATTCAAGTAGAGCCCATTCCTAGGCTCGACCAACATATTCGCTTCATAATATTCTAACTCATAGGCTCTTTTTTCTAAGATGCGTCACACAATATAGGGACCATGCCACATGGGTTTAAACTTGCCTACCCCCAACGGTTCTTTGGCTTGATCATATAAGAGGAACAAGTCACCCTCAGTGTACAACCAAGGATAGATAGACTTATCATACTGAACCTTGACACATCTTTTGTTCACCTCGATAGTCGTAGAGGTGTCTCGACGCTGCTCGTCAATACTCTCTAGGTGTACAAGGCATTGCTCGAGATCAAAAGTGTCAGGTAGGAGTGTGACTACCAAATTAAGAAAAGGGATTTTGCATTCAATAGGTAATATAGACTCCACAGCGTGTACTAACTAGAAAGGGGAAAAATTGGTGACAGTATTGACCGAGGTTCAATATGCCCAGAGTGCGGGATATAGCATAATGTGCCAGTCAGACTTACTCTGCCTGACAGTTTTCTGCAAAATGGTCTTGAGAGACTTGTTGACGGCCTCTACCTGTCCCTTTTCCTAGGGGTAATAAGGGGAAGAATGACCATGTTTAAACCCTAGCTTAGATGCTATCTCTTCCATCATTTCATTTTGAAAGTGACTGCCATGATCAATGGCAATCTCACTCAAGATACCGAACTGAGTGATAATTTGACTGAATATGAAGAAGGCAACAGTCTTCCCACCGTATTTAACTGTAGTCATGGCCTCGGGCCACTTAGTGAATTAGTCGATGGTCACGATAATGTGTTGATGCCCCCCAGCTGAAGTTGGGTTGCAATCTATGAAGTCCACCCCCCACTTGGTGAAGGGACCGACGGTAATGACTAGTTGAAGAGGGGTTGGATGCAAGTGCATTTTCTGAGTGAACACCTGGCAGGAGTGACACTTCTTAACCGCTTCAACACAATCTTTAAAGATAAATGGCCAAAAATAACCAACTCGCAGAATTTTATGGGCTGACGCAAGCCCAGATAGATGACCACCACAAGCCCCACTGTGGCAATCATTTAGGATTGACTTGGCTTCCTTGAGAGTTAAACAACAACGCAGGATATTGTCTATGCCTCAGAGATACAAAGTGTCATCGATGATAGTGTAATTCTTAGCTTGGTATCATACACGTCATCAGTCATCTCGCAAGAGAAGCTGAGGGAACTTCAAAGTTTGAAGATAGAGAACGATGTCTCCATACCAGGGATCAGACAACGAGACAAGGAAAATGTGTTCATCCGCAAACGAATCAAAATGGATAGCATCCTCATCTAATATTGGAAAGTCAGATATTAACTCCGCAAAGACCAGTGATTTATTGGATTTCACAGAAGTGAAATCGAGATCAAATTCTTGTAAAATGACAATCCATTTATTATATTTTCCCCCTATGATGCGCCTGGTAAGGACATATTGAAATGGATTGACATTAACCACCACAGTAGTCTTGCAAAGCAATATATAATGGCGTAAATTTTGGACTACGTGAACTGCAGCCAAAACTAGCTTTTCAATGTGAGAACAATTAAGCCTAGGACCGACTAAGTTTCAACTAAGATAGTAGATGACCTTCTCGCAGAACTCATCATCCTCTTGAACCAAAACCATACCAATCATCTCCTCGGACGCAACGATATAAAGCAAGTTATCCCCACTATAGTCAAGAGACTTCAGCAGAGGCGTCGATACCAAAGCTTTCTTCAAAGCATCGAAGGACTCTTGGGCTCGCTCATCCCAGATAAAACAGGTGTCCTTCTTCAAAAGACGCATGAAAACCTTGGTGATATTTGCATAGTTTACTATAAACTGACGTAAAAAGTTAGCTTTTCCTTGTAAACCTTGAAGTTGTCGAATAGTGCACGGGTGAGGCAATCGAAGTATTGCCTCAACCTTTAAAGGATCTACCGTGATCCTAGTCTCAAAAACTAGAAATCCCAAAAGACGACCAAACCTAACGCAAAAGATGCACTTATGAGGGTTCAACTAGATTCTATAGTAACGACATATTTCAAAAACAAGACGAAGGTGCATAGAGTGATCCTTTCTCTTATGAGAGTGAGCATCAAGATCGTCAAGGTAATCTTCGACTATACGCTTAATATCATGGAATGCAAAGGTCATAGCACATTGGAAGGTTGCTCCAACGTTTTTAAGGTCGAAAGGCATCTTCCAGTATGCGAAAGTACCCCAAGGAAAAATAAATGTCATGTTATGTTGATCCTCGGGTTTAATTTGAATTTGATTATACCCTGAAAATATATCCATGAAATAAAACACATCTCTTCTCACACACTCGTCGAGAATCTGATCGATGAAAGGTGTTGGGAAGTTGTCTTTAGGACATGATTTATTCAGGTCACGAAAGTCCATGCATACACAGATGGTTCCTTGATTCTTATTCACAGGAATGGGATTGGATACCCATTCAGTCAAGGGAAATGGGTAGATAAAGCCAGCATTAAGCAGCTTCTCTACCACTGCCTTAATAGCAGGGGCCTTCCAAGGATTGACATCTCTAAGACATTGTCGAACAGGTTTAGCATCAAGATAAGTTGTAATCTCATGATCGACAATACGAGAGTTGATTCCTGGCATCTCTTCATATCACCAAGCAAATATATCTTGGAATTCCTTGAAGAGTTCGGTGTAGATCATGATTTCTTCTGGCGAACAAACTGCACCGATATATATGTTTTCAATCTTGCCAGGGGTATGAGAGATATTGATCATGACAGTAGGAGAGATACTCGCCATATTTATTTCGGCATAAATGTCTTGTGTATCAAGTGGAACTATGGCGTGACCAACTATATCGCTCAAATTAGATCAAAAGCCATCTTGTTCGATTCTTTCAAGCTCTAGGAGAAAATAAGAGCGATGATGCATGTCATCCCAAGGTTTGTCGGAACCATTTCATGGCTTCAATGATAGCTTCATCCGAGGGAAAAGTCTCATCAAGGCAGTCATGTGAACAAGACAATGAAGTGGCCCACATGGGCTTGAGAACATGATCCTCCTCATCCATCGACGAGGTAACAGGATCGAGGTTGGCGGAAGAGTCAAGAACAACTTGATATGCAATCTTTCTTGTCGATAGTGGCATGGCCATTCTAGCATGTGACTGACCTTCACAAGATGAAGTCGAGGAAGGTAGGGTCCAAGAATTGTTAAAATAGGAAGTGTGAAAAGGAACAGACCTCTCTGACAAAACGGGCCTACTGGACATGGTGTAAACATGGTGAACCGGTGCCATGAAGTCAAAAGTACCCATAAGGGAAGAATACATTATGATACGGATATTCTCAGTTGTCGACTGAGAATTTTTTATCACAGGGATCGATGGTCCAACAAATGCATTGGGACTAGCATACGCAAAGGATAATTGGTCAATCATCATGATATTCCCATCGAGTGGAAAACAAAGAGTGTCTAAGATGGATGCATGACGACAGTCATAGAATAGATCCAATTGCATCCTAGTAACAAGTTATAATCAAGAGGCACATCAACTACATCAACATCCACCTCTATCATTTTCCCACCTAACTTGACCAGAAAGGCAGGAAGAATATCATGAGGGCGGAAGGAACGACTGTCAAAAGTAGTCAACATAGTCGGCGATTGAGAGAGAGTCAGAGAGTCGATAGCTTTCCAACAAATGAGGGACATCACACATGTAGCAGCGCCTTCATCAACAACCACATGTTTGATGGTATACTTAGAGTACCCCACGTGGATTTGGAATGCCACATCGTAAGGAAAGTGAGGATTCACATATGTGACATCAAACTTGATAACATTTAAGCCACTGGGGTCTAGATATCCTAATGCAGATAGCAAGGCATTCCTCTATGAAGGACACGTCTAGAGTACCTCCAGAGCTGACATCACACAAGGGGTTTGACCCAGGTCCTCAATAATAGAGTAGCTCTGGGTAGATCTAGCATTTGGATTGTGGGTAGAGTGCTTGAGTACTCCTTTTGGAATATGAGGCGGTGGATCTGTAAAGTCGTCTCTGTAGGAGGAGGAGGATATTCTAGACCAAGTGCAGCCTATGAAGAACTATAATCGCGAGATCAAATGGCTACATGAACTTTGGCATCGACCATATTGATATACAAACGATCATCGTCTTGCAATGGCAGGTTTTGACTCCCACCGGCCACATTTCTGGCATTTGAGAAGCTCGAGGCCATGTGTTGGTTATGTGGAAAAGGATTTGTTAGCATGGTGGGTAGTAGAGATAATATCCTCACAACTTCTGTAAGTTTGGGGCATAAATGAGTAAGGTGATCGTCTGTACAAAGCTTACAAGGAAATTTCACCTTATGTCTCTCTTTCTTTCCCTCTCCAGTGTTATTATTCGTCTTCTCATTACTACCATTGTCCTTAGGTTTATTATTATTTTTCTCACCCTTACGATTATAATTACGTCCTTTCTTATTATTCCCACATGGTTGTTGGTTACCATTTGGGCCCATCGATGATTACACGGAATGTGTCGACTGAGTGGGATTGGAAGACACAGATGAAGTTGGCCCTCCTTCAAATTGGTTTATAGACAACTCTTTCAAATGGCTTGTCACCGAGTCTATGGATTTTTCATTGGCAGAGCCTACAATTCCATCGACATGAGGTCCGATCTTTTGTCTAGGGTCATAGGTTGACCTCGGTACATCCGAAAGAAAGTGGTATAACATTCCAGACTGAGCGTATATAAGATCTAACTGTTGGTATTTGAAGATCGCTTCTTCCTAAGTGGTAACCTAGGATGTAGAAACATCCTTCAAGATAGGAGGCTACAAACACTTAAGGAACCATTCTAAAAGAAAGGTTGTGGGTATGGAGGTATTAATCAACCTCTTATGTATACGCCACTCCTCGATATGATCCGAGATATGAGTGGTTGTGTCCTGGCATAAAGTCGACAGAAGTTCTAGGCTAGCATCGTAATGAACCGGCAATTGGAAGTGGTTAAGGAATACCAACACCATCTTACTAAAGGTCCCATATGCCCCCTCAGTAGCTCGATATACCATTTCATAGCGACCCCAACGAGGGTGCGTTGAAATAATCTTAACCGAATAGAATCATCATTAAGGGAATTCAAGGAGCACCATAGGTGAAAGGTAGTAACATCGTCACTAGGATCCTCGCCATTCTTACCTTCGAGTTTCGAAATGTCCAAAGGAAGCTTGGTGGGGATGGGGAGCCATGTAGGATCATGACACATAGGGTCATTCGTCAACTTCGACAAGTCTAGCAAATTAAGCGTGGCCAAAAAAGGGAGACGGGGTAGCAACATCTAGCCCCAAGCTCCCTGGAAAGATTGTTCTTGAGGAACTGCAACCCATCCAGGGTTCTGGTAAGCACCATGGCCCTATCTAGGATTATAAGACCCTCCAAGATTATAAGACCCTCCTCCAGGTTGATTCATAAGAGATTAGTTGGTAATCATTCCAGTAGGAATGTTCTTATGGGGGTTATAAAAATTGCCCCCATCCGGATTGGATCCTGGTTGGCGATTTCCCAAGGCATGAAATTGACCTCCTCCAAGTGTGAATCCGGAGGATAGAGGTGGATTCGTCGTGCCAAACATGTTGGTCGGAATTGGCACTAAGGAGGTAAGGGTATAGGACGGAACTTGAGCAAAAGCTTGTTCGCCAGGTTGGTTTCTCCACCTAGAAGCAAGAGGGTTAGACCCGGGGTTAAAAGAGGGAATGCCTCCCATATTAGGAGTCGTTTGAGGGATCTGAGAACCACCAAACAAGAATGGAGTATAAGGAGGTGTAGTTCCCCCAAGTCCAATGTTATCATTAGGGCTAGCAGCTGGGATGGAGTTTGAAAATTGTGAAGGAAAATTCGGCATACCATAGGAAAAAGGACTAGAGGCCATAGGGATGGACTAAACATTATAGCTCAGTGAGTGACCAAGAGATCCAAATGGGTTCGAGGCAAAATATTGAGCATTCATTATAGGACAGGCAGTAGTAATTATAGGTGCCTCTGACACTACAACCATTGTGGTTGCAGGAGTCAAAGGGGATCCATTAACTATGGTAGGTGTGGGAGTCAAAGGGATTTTGATGTTCTGAAAACTCGGTTCAATACTCATCCTCGTAGAATCACAAGTCTGAACAGTGGAGGTATGTGTACCACATTTAATAACTCTACACATTTTAGAAGGAAAAGACTCGAAATCCAGTGGTAATTGTAACAAGCGACGGGACCGATGGGGAGTTTGGTCCGACTCCACGATAACTTAAGACTCAAGATACAAAAAAAAAAATCTAGGGCCAACTAGTAATCAAAGAGCACACCAAAAATCAAATGGCCAATATGCACGCAAATAGGGTAAAGTGGTTGAAAGGGGCCTCCCTCACTAAAGAAGGTATGTCTCACCCAAGAGGGGATTGAGACTCCCTGCTAAATATAAAAGGTAATAGAATCAGTTATAAGGACCCTCATGGGCTCAACAACCAGTTGGTCAGATCCCCCCCCGAAGAGGTAATCCTCCATAAAGGTTGTGTCTTTTCTGACCCTTATCTGACCCAGGATACCTGCAAAATAACCCCTACAAGTAAGCTATGTGGCACCTAAGTCAAGCAACTAAGCAACCAATGTATAATTGATGCACAGACAAGCATTCGTAAGTCAGGTCCACTGTATGGGCAGGGTAGAAAATCCTGAAACCTTGAAAGTATCACCTCTCACGGAGGTAAAGACACTAGAAAGATCCCCGGATATGAATAGATCCCCAGAAATATCTCTGACGCTAAGAAGGTATCGGGCGGTATCCCTTCAACCAACCTCACGCGACCTCGTGATTAACTATGGTGTAAGCGGAGCCTCCTGATATTACCGATTATACAATGGATTTCTCCACTCCCTTTGTCAGACACATATGTTGATTTAATATCCTTGGAGAAGTTTACTCACAAAATCCTATTCCAAGGCACTAAATCCTAAGCTAGTTTGTGCACCCTAGAAAATAAAATTGTGACTAATCAATTTTAAATTATAGCGTTAATTTTAATGGCCATGCTTACTCAAAAAGATATGGTAGTGAAACTCATGATGTTATGACTCAACAAGTAAAGTAAATATGAATACAGTGCAAATTCCTAACTTCAATTTTCAATGAATGATATGCTTCTTAAAACAATGCAATTTTCAATTTCAACTCCAAAGTAAAAATGAAATATTTCTTTACATGCACTAAGCTAACGACAAAGACTCAAAAGATCAAAATTCCAAGCAATGCAAAATGCCTCTTTTTGTATTTTCAATATAAGGAAAATGAAAATGCATGGACTAAACAACAACTTGATATATAAAAACTCTATTGTGTATAGAAACAGACAACTCAAGTAGGATACCAAGAAGCAAGACACCCACCCCAATATACAAGGACAATCAAAATGAAATGATGATGAGAAAGACTTTGCCTAGAAATTCAACCAAAGACAGGTCTCTTGTCATCCCACAGACACTTAACAGTCACTACAGAGACCCAAGATGACTCAACAATCAACAAAACCTACCCAGCAACCACCAAACCTAGAAAACAAGCAAAGAAGGTTGATGTACGCGATTGTTTAGGGAAACAACACATATGTACGTAGCTTGCATAAGGACAGCATGCGTATATACGCAACTGTCAAGCAAAAAAATGTGTATATGTTTCAAAAACAAAGCTAGGCAAGGGAGAAGGTTGAAAAACTCAGACCCATAGTGAACAAAGGTTGTCAAGCAATGATATGACAAGAAAAGCAATCGGAACAAGAGAAATCTGAGAAAAACACTCCAAACCCTAAGAAAGAAGATTCAATCCCCAGTACGGTCTCCAATTCTGTTACGAGGAAAATCTCTCTGAGGCTAGGGTAAACCACAACAGATGAAAATGACTGCAGAAATCAACTCTATTCTCAAGTATGCTATATAAATGAATATGTTAGCAAGACAAGATAAAAGACCTACCTCGTCCAGACGTTCGATGAAGTCCACCATTGAGCACTTGACCCAAAGCAATATACCTGCAACTAGTCCTCGACAACCAAGAAAAGCAAGCATATGGTGATAATATATGATGTTATCACATTCAATAGCATAATCCATTAATATACATAACAAATACGCCCATGGAATAATAATTCAAATATTCGCAAAATATCAATTGGATAGGAAAAGAGTATTTCTATTAATATATGATCAACAGAAGTGAAAATGTTACAGACTTCCGTGTCGACACAGTTCAGAACCGAGAAACTAAGTTCCTTCAATCTGGGCCTCCACCACTTCAATCCTCCACCAAAGGCAAGCTCATAGAAGAGAGACAATGAAGTTCTCAATAAATAAGGGAAGATCTTGGGGGTTGAACATTGTGTTTAGACTTAAAGGACAAAGGGATGCAGAATCAATATGAAGTAAATAATTTCTTCAGAGTAACTATGCTCTCAAAGTTGAATTCTTTCTCCTCTTTTCTATAGCTCAGAATTGGCCCATTTATAGCCTTCAAATGGAACTGAAGGGTTGAGTCAGAATATTTCCAATATATGGAAGGCCAAGAATCATAGATCTCCTGTCGTGACATGGAAACCCGACACCATTTTTCATTTTTAGGCACAAATATCGATGTACGCAGGTTGTAGTGGTGCAGCCTGCGTATACAGATGTTGTATAGTAGGCAAGGTGCGAACATGTGGAAAAAATGTATTTTTTAGCTCTGGGATTTTGAAAAAAGGGATGAAAAGTCTGCATAGGGAAATGGAAAAAGGCCCTCTGTGTAATATTGCATAGGGTGGTCCCCGAGGTGTAGGATAGTCGGTAACGGAGTGTGTTGTTAAGCGACTCCATGATGTTAAAGTCACCGGTTCGAAACCTGTGAGGACAAAAAATCTATCCATGTTAAGGGTTGGTATGGCTCCAGCCGGTTGATATCCCTAGGTGATTTTGATGGCTTAGATGCCCCTAAGTCGCGGTTTCTCAAGCCACGGGCTAGTCCCGCAGGTCACAAACAAACTAGCAAACAAAAAAAAATATTACATAGGGTGAGGCAAATCTTTCTATAACAGGAATCTGTCTGAAGTTTCCATTTTGTACAGCAACGAATTAATTATGTTTGGGGCGATTTTCTTTAGTGTGAGTTCACAATTCAAGATGTTAACAAAAAAAACAAAATATACCCATTTGTGTAACTACCTGGGTGTTTTATTTTCAACCTCTATCTCAGAAAAAAAACTTCTACTGAGAGAAAAATCATTTTTTTCATTTTCAACATTTGTTTTCCCATTTTTAGGCAAATTGTATCAGCAACATTTTATCTTTAAACATTGAATTGTTCAATATATAATGAAAGGGATTTTATCCGCATTTGAAAAACTTTCAAACACCATATCATTTTCTCAAATATGTTGTGTATGTTGTCCGCAATCTAGATTTTAGTGATTGCATATCCTGTGACTATACAAATTTTGGATCTTACAGGATGGATATCTTATAAATAAAGATGGATAGTGAGAAAACAAAAATACCCTTTCATGCGTCTTGGAATCTAGTTTCCAACGTAATTGAAATTGTTAAAAATAGATGAATATTGAAAGAGAAATATAAATTTTACCAACAGGTACTCCAAAATCGACGAATTCCCCCTTCAATGTTGTCTTCTTCTTGGATTGCAACCAAGCAACTTGTATGATCCATGATCTTACTGCCCATGATTATTCACAATCTGCAAAACTAGTGAAACTTGCTCTGATACCACTTGATCCGAGATTTTATGTGAGATCTTTCTCTACAAAAATTCTATGATGAGGATCTTTTACTAACGATTAATTGCATGTGAACATGAGGAAGTAATTTGTAAGCATTGCACGCGAAGATGAGCAAAATTGTCATAATTATGTGGATATATGTAATTAAATCTCTACTTAATCAAGCGATAATGCAATCAAAACCCACACATATAATTTGACACCCATGTGATAACGGAGTTCACCAGACTCTTCTAATTACATCTTTGGATCCACTTGGAATACGAATCGCTTTATTATCCTTCCTATAGCAAGGGGCTTAAATATTCTCACGAAATGTGGCACATACTCCATAAAGGGCCGAAAACCCAAAGAAGCCTTCTCTTACATAAAGAGAACTTAAGGCTCTCACATAAGTGACATTTCTTCAAACACCAGAAGGACTAAATTCCTTTCTCTGAAGATCTCTTCAGCTCTCTCTCTAAGCCCCCTAAAGGGGATCCATCAAGGGATGAAACTCAGAGCTTACATGAGGAGTTTATATAGTTTCCTTTGTTGGATTACTGAGAGGGGGGGTCAATCAGTAATAACGTAATTATAATCCTTTTCTTCAAATGTTATATCAATGTAGAATTATTATCCAATAATGAGCAGTAATAAATAAACAATCACACACATACACAGTACACCAGTGTTTTACGTGGAAACCCAAATCGGGAGAAAACCACAGAATGTTTTTTCTTATATGTCTTGCAGAATTACATTCATTGGAAGAACCAACTTCCTTTGCTTTCTAGCTGCAACTGGAAGGAGGCTCCAACACCCTAGTTTCTCAAGCTACAACCTGAGGGAAGCTCCAACTCCCCAAATCTCTCGCTACAACCAGAAGGAGGCTACAACCCCCAATGTTCTCCGGCTACAACCACCTGTCCTTGCCCCATTATGCCACCCTGAAGTAGAAGTAGAATGATGGAACCACTGTCACACTATCACTGTGAGATATACCACTATAAACCTGTACCAATAAATCTGAACCATGCATCAACCTATACCATAAACAAGTGCATCAACCATGCACCAACCTGTAATCAACCTGTACCATAAACAAGTGCATCCAACCATGTACCAAGTATGTTCCAATCATGT
>ML784462.1:609180-632378 GCA_009831015.1 Picea engelmannii | reverse complement strand
TGTTCTCTGTTAGCTTATGAGTGAATGTTCTTTATTGATGCTTATTCAATCTGCATGTGACTTTCATCTCACTAATTGATCGACTAAGTTGAATATCATAAGTTATTTCTTTAGTTATTAAACCCATTGTGCTTGTTTTATATGAGTGTGATCTGGTTGAATAACTATCTTCTTTACCATTTAATCAAACCTTGTCTGACCGCATTGCTAGAAGGCCTTGTGAGATTTTATATTTCTAGACAGTCTTGAAAACACAGTCTAATCCCTAGATATTCATCTTGATCCAAAAACCACATCATTATTTGCAAAATATTTCCTAAAAAGAGTTAGTTACCAGGCATCTCCGACTTACAGCCTAGGAGAGTTTCCTGGAGAGATAACACATAGAAATATCATTTTTCTTCAAATTCCATGGAACATTACCTTCTTCAAAAGACCAAGAGGGACCAGCCTCTCCTCTAGTTTCGTTTCTTGGCCAATGTCTCTGTTTAGTATTTGAAGTAATAATATATCTCTTGACAACCATTGTGTCGTTTATATTCCATGATATGTGCCTCCATAAATAAGATGAAACATTTTTAAATATATGCATGGGATCGGCCAAACTTAAGTTGTTCCCAATATGGAAGCTCATAAAATACAGATTTCAGTTTCATCCCAATGAGAATTTTCTCTCAACATAGGTGTCAAAAAAATTAGGATCATCAAACATAGGTTCCCCATTTGATTCAAAGATTTCTTCCATTTCATTCTACTTCTCTGTGTCATATTCCCTATTCCAATATATCGGTGGCATTATTTCACGTCTCTATGTTCTCTCTATTTTACCATTGAAAGTTGATGCAACTCTTCTATAAGGGTGGACTTATGGGAGGAATACCCTCGAACAGTCGTGAACTAGATTTCATAGGTCATTGGACCACCTAGCCTTTATAGAAGGTCCACAACATTTACATCCAAGATACCCTTTTGTTTCAAGACCTGAGATGTTAATGTATACATAGCATGTTAGTTTCAAAAAAATTGTAGCACCAAATGAAGTATACCAAATAAAATTATAGATATAAACAAATTGATGAACATGCTAACCGGAGAAAACTCCTAGTCCTGGATAATCATGCATGGTGTACACACATATTCCATACAACATAAAAGACCTCTCCATTGGGATGGGTCTTTATACATCACATACATGTATCCCTTCCCATAATTGCTTAAATTCATTGATCGGTGGTTAGAGGTACACATCCATTCTCCTCACTTATCGTTTACCCGAAACTATAAGAGCCAACATAAGATGTTCATTCTTCACGGAAAACCATGGGGGATATTGTTATTGATCACTACCACTGGCCAAACAAAACAGTTGGTGTTTTGGAGGGAATACAGGTTAAATCCATTCATAGTTATGCTCAATCAGAGGCTTCGTACTTCATCCTTGAATTTATCGAGACATGTATCCTCTATATGCTCCATGGCTATTGAATCTGTTTGGATTCACATAACTCTTGGCTCACTTCTATGTGAGACATGCCACACCTACAACATGGCTAATTGTTTGCAACGAAAGAGCCTTCAAATCCTTGGAATTATAGGCATGTGCCTCAATATCTTATGAGGAGGACCATGTGCATTACCTTTTTTTTTAATTTATGGTACATGCCATGCCCACATTTTGGACATATGTCTTTGTCTACATATTCATTTATGTATAGAATACAATAATTCAAACAAGCAGGGTATGATATGTACTCGACACCCAACATTTTCAACATTTTTTTCCTATGCACAGCTATCAGGCAAGCAATTTTCACTCAGAAGTACCTTAATTTTGAATAAACTAGAATTAGTGGGAAACATAAATTTACACTGACATTAAGCATGAATAAAATCAACCCTTTTCTTCCTTCATTGTGTGACAAAAATCCTTAAAAATTTAGGGGACTTAATGGTTAGTTACCTCAAAAGTGTCGTGATACATGCATCAGGCATACCATACATTGCTTTCAAGTTGTACAGTAACATTGTTTTCTCTAGTTGGGTAGACCTCGCATACTCCTGTACTAGACCAAATATAGGGGTGGTGGAAGTAGATTTCATGTTTTCGTAGAAGGTATCTACGACATCAATGTCATCTCCTAGTTCAATTTGATGGAGTGCATCTAATAAAATTCCCTCCATGGCTTGGGTATCTCGCAAGAAATCATCCATAACAACCTCTATATCATTGCCTTCATCCCCAACATGTGAAGAACTAGTGTTATTGTCAAGGTTTTGAATTGGTGACTTGGGATGTAGTGGGAATTGAATATGTGGTTGTTTCAAACATCTCAGTATGATTCCTCTCCAAGCTCTTTTTCGTTTAGCAATGAGCTCATGACTTGACATCGTAGTGGGGTGCAACGATAGATGGTAGATAGGTCGCTCGTCATCAGAATCATGATTGTAAAAATATTGAACATCACATTGATAATATCAATAACACAATGCTTTTAATATGTTCAAACATTATACCAAACACTTATTAAAAGCATGGACTTTTTCTTCCCAATAATGAACATGAAACCAACCCCTTTATAAAACAAATGTTGAATTAAGATATACATTTACATTAGTTCCATTGAAAATCCAAAAATACAATTACTCGAACATCTTTTTCTTACACCCTACGGGGTTGTCTATATAAAATAGATCAAATTCATAGTGTAATATCGTTGACCCAGGATGGTTGCTGGAAAATGGCGTGTTAGGATTGGTAGGGTAAAGAAGTTGTCCATTTTCGTCAAACACCTTCTTGCGGTATCTTTCTCGTGATAAGAGCTTGTGGAATTTTGGAACCACAGGAATATCTTGAGCATCTGAACTTGATCTTGAATCTTGATCCGACAAAATTCAATGAACAATTATTAAACTACATATGCATATAAACATAAATTCAATGGGATAAATGAATTATCAATAAAATCTAGACATACTGCAATTGGTGTGAGAGAACCTGGAGTTCCAAAGATATGTAATGAGGCGACGTTGGAATCTAAAGAATTGGCCATTTGATATTATAAGTCTTTTTTTCCTGCATTTGAACCAAAAATTGTCATCTTGGGTAGCATACAACAATCTAACTTCAAAAATAACTTTTATAACTTGACAACACACTTAAAAAATCATTATTTTTTTATACAATATCATTGTTTTTTTTCCGTCGGCTATATAAGAAATCTCAATCTGGCTTTACAAAATATGAAACTATTACTCGATCCCTAGAACTGTCCTCCTCAAACATAGAAAATGTGAATTTGATGCTTATCCCCTCTCCCACACTCTTCCTCCTTCCCTTCCCTTCTCTCCCTATATTCGCTTCCCTCTTTCTCTCTTTCATCAACCCCTCTCTCCCCCTGCCTCTCTCATTCATTGTATCTCCTTCCTTCTCTCCCATCTCTCTCCCCCACCAATGTGCTTTATCATTTGAAAGCACACAGGTGTGTATGTATAAACAAAATGCACCTGTGCATTTAATTGAGATAAGCATCGAAGATTCAACTCCATTATTGCCTTCACAAACTTTAAATACGGATGTTTGCATTTGCATTATGCAAATGTAACTGTCTTATGGTGCGTTATTACTTACACACCTCCCCGGTGCGTTATTAATTACACATTGCACCGAGGCATTTCAAACTGTCTATCACATCGACTTAAGCAAGTTATAAAAATAATGTGTGTTTACTATCAATACTTTGAAATTTATTGTGAAAATAAATTGTTGCATTATGCAT
The DNA here is from genome assembly GCA_009831015.1 of Picea engelmannii. NCBI lineage: Eukaryota > Viridiplantae > Streptophyta > Pinopsida > Pinales > Pinaceae > Picea > Picea engelmannii. Next base: position 628,602 of record ML784462.1, on the reverse strand, counting down.
ACCACGTCAGTGCGTTATGCATACCACGCAAGTGCATTATGAATACCGCATATGTGCGTTATGTACGGAATAGCGCACCGAAAAATGTAACTTCTGAAGAAAAAACAACGCAACATTTATCATTAATGCGATGAAATATACCATGAAAAACTGAGCGGGAATTTGAGTTTTTGTGTTTATAAAGTAAAACCCTATTCATTGTTTTATTGTTTGCCAATTTTTAGAGAGGATATTTGTGCAACAAAGATTTATCAGAAAAGATTTCCAAGTCGGTGGTTTTTTCTTAAGAGCCAAATTTGAGGGGGACTATTGTAGGTCACATAGAAATATGCAGAGTAAATTTCAGGTATATGATTTCATTCTATTAATCATCTTGATCATTCTTTTATTTTATTCAAACAATTTTTAGTGCATTCCCAAAAAAACAAAAAAGGGTTTCATAGTTACCTTCATTATCGGAAGCCCTAATTTTCTGACTGGTCTTTTGCTTTCTCCTTCCATATTTCACAAGAAGAATTTTGTTTAAGCACAATTTATTTATAGGGTTTGGTTATTTATATATGGGTGTTTCCTATCCATTGCAATGAAACCACTCATTGCATTGGATCCTAAACCCTCATGTCATTGTCGTTTTTTCTTTTTCTTTTTTAAACACCTTTGCGTTGATCGGTGCACTATTTACACAGTAAGCACGCCATAATGTATTTGTTTGTAAACAACACTGCTTTATTTCAATTAAAAATATTATTAAAAATCCTTTTCGTGTTCGGCGGTGTGCATTTTACCAAAACACACACTGGGGCACATTTACTACAAAGCACACCATTGATTTTAAAATGGAAAAATAATTGTTTCATATGGAAATCACCATTTCTTAAATTTATTCAGTGTTCAACGATGCGTAATAAATAGTACTTAGGAAGTCGTGTTTTTATTAATTCATAAAGCATCAACTGAATACAAAAATTTGTAAAATGTTTTCAATTTCGCAACATTATTGTTATACTATACTGGTGCGTATATGTATGTATGATACTCCGCTGCATACATATTTTTTTATGACCCCAGTGCTAATTATCTTAATATACGCACCAGTTTCTTATTTAAAAAAAATAATAAATCTTATATATTTTTTTTTCAGGAAGATTTTAAAAATTCCAAGGGACAAACAAGGGGAAAACAATGACTTGTCGGTAGGGATGTCCAAAATAGTTTAGAAGAAGATGTTAAAAGAAATGAACATAATTTCATCGCAAGAGGAGCCATCCCAACGACAATGTGCATCAAAGGTGTGTAATATTTTTTTTATTATTTTATGTACATTGAATTTAAGTATCACATGAAATACTAATTTTCAATTGTTTTGTTGCAGAAAAGAAAAACAAATAGAATCGATTCATCACATAATACAAGATGACGAGGAATAAAATGGTTCATCACAAACTTTGTGAGTATTTATGTTTTCGGCCTTTCTTAAGATTTCATGTTTGTTGTGACATTTATATTTAAATAATTAATTTACACTTGTCCATGGATGTCTTCTATTAGGTGCTAACATACAAAGAGGAGCCAACCCATGAATTGATAAAAATTGGGTTAAGTATGCGTTGTGAGTATATGTTGAAAAATGAAAGTTTAATTGAATAATTTGTAAGTAGCTATGTTGTTTAACTTTCCTTGTTTTATAATTAATGAAAAAACAAGAAAATTTTATATTGATTATATCGACTTGATTTGTCATGTCATATTAAACATGCAAGAAACAAAGTATGGAATGCAAACATCAGAGGAGATTTTGAGAGAATTCATGAAGCATGGCTTCGAACGAATGTGTATTGTTTATGAAAGACTTGGTGATAAGGTATGTTTTTTTTTATTTACGCAATCATGTATATTCTACTATATATATATATATATATATATATATATATATATATATATATATATAGAAATTTATTTCTATGTTTGTGGATGGAAGATAAAGGGGCAAAACATAAAAGAACAAGTTGATCATCAAGAAAATATTATGTTAAAAATCCAAAGTACAATATCACCTACAAATGATGAAGAAATGAGGCATGCACACAGCTCAAGCAATGTCAACAATTCAACTAATGAATGACAATCAATATAATTAAATGTTACTATAAGTTGTATGTTTTGGAATATTTGTCTCTGAAAATCAGAGATTTTGTTTAATGTACTCGGCATATTGTCTCAATTGTGTGAGGAAATGTTACCAATAAGTGTAACAATTACAAATTGGTTGTGTTGGGTACTTCTCTCTTGCTACCATTCTTGGGTTGACCCAAGTTAAGATCTAATATGGTTTCCAACAAAACCCTCTAAAACTATCGGCCCCCTAGAAAACCAGAAGGCAACGCAGTACACAGGGTGCACTACGCAGTCTCACCTGAGATAACTCTATGGGTGGGTGCAATGCCCATGTGCTTGCATCCTAGGAGTGAGTGAAGATCTAGAATTGAACCTTGTGATCTTTATTTATTTACTATAACATCCATTTATGCTAAGTACTCTGTCATTCTTGTTCATGCATGTAAAACAATCAAATCTAGCTATTTCATCAAACATTCATCTAAGATATAATCATTAACAATAAAAATACAACAATGAATCATTCGCATAAAACATAAGCTACAGTGGTTCACGCCCTCCTGGGCTATGTCCACAAAGATCTGTCTCTTGGGCTCTTTTATTATTATTCTTTCATCTATGGCACCACGCGCATTACAAATCTCCCTCAGTTGGATCAAGATCATTAATGAGGTGGACTAGATCACACCAGGCTCCTCAGCCTCTGATATAACCCTCAAGATCTAACTTCTTTGATTTCTTCGGCTCAACAGCTTACAAAACAACCTCGAATTTTACATTCATTCTTACATTCTAGAATTACAATTACATTGAACCCTATTCAGCTCTTCGAACCAACCACCACCAACAACAACAACCTCCACCAAAAACACACACGTGACCTAGACCTCCTAGGTACCTCTTTATACTTATTTTTTACTTATTGGCCATTACATCCTCTTACCAAAACCCTAACCCTACCATGGTTCGGTCTTCTTGCATGTGCGCCTCGCATGCTTTTCTCCTTTGCATGTGCGCCTCGCATGCTTTTCTCCTTTGCATGTGCTTTCCTCTACACGTATTTCTTTTCTTGTCAGTTGTATTTTCCTTATTTGCACTTTATTCTCCAAAATTAACCTTTTCCCCAAAATGGGTTTGCGCCTAATAGGCCCCCAACACTGACATTGTGACTCATCCCAAGTCATTGCCTTACTGGAACATATGTCACTGCTTGCACCAGCGTGTCATACATTTCAGTTATTCTCTGGCACTGTGCTCGAGCCTGACTGCTCCTTTTGGCCATGTTTTCCACTAGTTGCGCAATAACTGAGTGTTGTAGTAGTTCTCTTCCTTCCAAGCCTATCCTCTCTATGTTTATCTTTGTTGCGTCAATCTCGACAACCAACTGCTCCGCCTTTTCTTGCAGGGGCTCCAACTAAGCCTGTTGTTCCATATTCTGCGCTTGTACTACCTTCTCCTCGACTTGTAAATTCTTCATTTCCATGGCCATATTGATCTTCTCCAGCAGTGACATCATCCTCTGTCATTGTTTGGCATATGCCATTGTTGCATGCAGTTTTTCCTCTTTCCCCTGCAACTCTTGTAAGCTCCCATCATCTAAAAGTTGTGTCCATAGTTGGGCGCTCTTCTTTAGAATCTCTATCATTTTGTGTATGTTATGTGCGATGTTCTCTGCAGAAGTTGTTGCATCCTGCTCTATTTGCACTATGACTTCTGGAGGAGTCGTGGGAACTACGCACTCCTCCAGTTCTTTGATCTGTTCTTTATATTGTTGCAGAGTCTGCGTTATCTTTCTCATTTTCTCTTGTGATGAGGTTGCCTATACTCCTTCATTGTCTTAGATGGTTTGAAATATCGCTTGAATTTGGTTCTCCATCTCGTTCACCTTTTGTTGCACCATATTTTTCTCCCACCCTTCCTGGCTAAGTGCCTCCTTCAGTGAGATGTTGTCTTCCTGTGCCAATTATAAGTTTGTCACATCAAACCTTGCTCTAGACTGAATCTCCTGTGTGACTCTCACTTGTGATCTATACGTCGCTTTAGTTGGAATATTGGGCAACGCAAAGTCCAACATCTCAAAGTCTTTCAGGGGCCTCTGTGTTGTCTATATTGGGCAACGCCAAGTCCAACATATTTCTACTGTTTTCCCATCCTAGTAGTCTCTAATGCTGGCCATTTTGGGATTCTCAGTTGTCCAAATGTTGACTTTCTTCACCTTGATAGATGCAACAAACACTTCTAATTCTAGGGATGGTCCTTCCACCTCTCTTTCTCCTTCAATTTCTATAATTTGGATATTGTGTGGTTCATCTTCAGCTGGTGATTCTTCCTACACATGATAGCATGACGACAGTTCTTTCATTGTCTGTGTATTTTGTTGTTGGTATTCTGTTATGAATTCCACCTCTAGTTCCTGGATGAACATTACCCCTCTTATTTTCTTGAGTGTTAAATCCATGTTGGGGTTCTCATGTTCAAATGAGAAGGTTACCACAAACTTCTTCTACAATGTTGTCCATTCTGCAATGCCTCTGCGCAATTCCTGTTCTACATACCGGTTTTCTGGAATTCCTTCTAGTGTATGAATAAAGTGATGAGATCATTCTTCTAGTGGTGTCATCGTGCATAGTGTTCTACACTTTTCCAGAAGTTCCATTGGTGACCCCTATCCATCATATCTCTGTGTCATTCTTCTCTTCTGCTCTACGCTGAATCTAATGTGCAATAGTCGTTTGCATTGATACCAATCCTTAACTGTTTCCTTGTGCCCACCCCACCATCTTCCAGGTGTTGCCTTGAGTGCTATGTCCAGGGCTACTAGCCTCTGATTTTATAACACCTCATCTTTGTATATTTTTAGGAATTCTTCTAAATCATTGATGCCATGAAAACTAGGAGGTTCTCTGATTTCAATACCCACCCATCTTAGTGCGCGGTCTATTCTTGCACACCTTCTTGTGGAAACTTCACGTAATCTATGTTACCAATTTTCCAACCCTGTATCTGAGTCTGAAGCACATGATGTGATGCTTCTCCAGCCGAGTACTCCATCTACAGTTGGGTTAACATAATCTTATGAGTGTGCGGTGGTTCTGTATAATTGGTTTATCTCTTCCAAATCCAAACAAGTTGGTTTTACAAAACTTTCTCCTTCTAAAGGGTCTAATGGTGCAACAACTTTGTATTCTCCTGCCTTGAATGCCATATTTCTTTTCTTTAAATTGATTATGGCATGGTTATGAAATTCCTAATCCAGTCCAAGCAATCTTGGATAAGGTGTTGTACCATCTACTATTTCTGTGACTTCAAAGTCTGCCTTAGTGCGCACTCCTTCCAAGTCGAATGTGACTCCTTTCAGCCTTCCAATTGGTAGGACTCTGTGTTGGTTTGCTAGCTTCAACTAAGCAGGTGAATATCCTAATGTGGGCTCTCCCATACATTTCCATGTCTTCTTGGGTAGCACATTTACTTTGGAGCCTAAATCCATTATAATATCCCCCATGTTGAAATCTCCAATGTTGGCATTTAGTATGAATTCTTTGTTTGTTCGCGTCCTTGTATGCCGATGATTAACCATTTTCTGCTCTAGCTTCCCCTCTACCTCTATGTTACATCTTTCTACCATATTTTGTAGTAATTTAATATATAATGGATCATTTAGTAGTTTAACACGGGATTGTAGAAAAGCATTTATGGTACTTGTTTGTCCAAAAGGTTGTGCTTCATTAGTGTGATCAAGTGATGAAGGCATCTCGTACATTGGTACGTCCTAATTATGTTGCGCAGTTGATGTAGATGCAATATTTGGCTTTAAGAATTCTTGTATGGCTTGCTTGAATGTCTCCTTTTCGTTTTGTGCATCAAACTGCTTCTGTGGTTCGACATTCTTCTTCACCCATTGGTGTTGTGTTGGATCTTGTCTTACTGCATCATGTCCTGTTTTAGCTCCTCCCCGTGTTGATATTTCTTCCATCCTCTCTAGATTGTAGATATGCACTGTACATTCTGATTGTTCTGATTCCTCTTCTCCTAGATCTTCCCCAATAATGTCGGATAGTCTTATGTGACATGATCTGATGCACAACAATACATACATGTCACAGGTGGAAGTGGACATTCTCGTGCATTGTGTCATGGTTGTTGACAGTTATGACATACCACCGATCCTCTGCCTCTTTCAAAGCCTCCTCTACCTCGTCCTCCATGTATGTAGCCAAATCTATCTCCTCGCGGTGCATTGTATTGAGGCACCTGATTATATTGCGTGGGATTATAATGTGGTTGCACGGTATTGTAGTGTGGTTGTGTGGTATTGTACTATGAATACGTAGTGTTATATTGTTGTTGTGCAATGTTATATTGTTGTTGCATAGTGTTGTATGGGGTTGGTACTTGGTTAAAATGTGGTGCATCTTTCCCTGTCATCATTTCTGCTTGCACCCTATAGGTGTTTGATGTTCTTTCCCTCATCAAATCCTTTGTCCTACAATCCTTGTCATCATGGCCCACTAACTTGCAAACTTTGCAGTATGAAATATGAGGCAATGTCTATATTTCTGCAGCATTGGACAATGATATGGATCATGTCCTTGTGTTTTACAGATCTCGCACCATGGTCCTCCTATGGGTAAATGGCTTGGTAGCCCTATTGCCATGTACTACGTGAATGTTGGGCACTCATTCTTGTGATGTCCTTCTATCCTACATGTGGTACACCAAACAACTTCTCTTTTGTCCTTACCCCTGTTATGGTTTAATTGAAATGTTAGATTGTTTATATCCTCCTTCAACTCCTTTATTGCTGGATCTGTCTTCTGGTATTGGTTCTCTTCCATTTATAAGGCTACCTATAGAGCCTTTGCCTGCGTTTGAAACTTTTTTTGTCTCAAAGGGTATTTCAGGTGTGGTAGCAATGAATTCACAAATAGATGTATATGTTGCATATCTGTCATGACATACTTCAACTTTCCCTTCAATCGTTTGAATTTCTGGTCAATCTCCCAAACATATTCTCCTAGTTTCTATCTGATCTCTATCATCTCATTCATGTACTGATATTTTGAACTAGGCTTTTGGAATTCATTTATCAAGAGGTTCTTAATATCTGCAATCGTCCTTGTTGTTTTTGGTGGGTTGTTTACAACCAAGCTCACGTACCAATCTAGTGCATGGTCTCTTATCGTAATAGCTAGTTGCGCAATTTTTGTATCCTCATTTGTGATATGTTTTTCTTCCTAGATCTTCTCACAGATAAACAAGTGCTTCTCGGGGTCCTCATATGCCTCTCCTTTGAATTCTGGTAACCTGATGGTGGGATCATGTCCTGTCATCCTGAATGATGAAATACTACCTCTGCGCGGTGTAGATACTTGACTACTACTTGTTGAACTGACTCCTCCAGTTGTTGCTCCTTGACTCGATGTACTTCTTGTTGTCTTCATTCCACTATAATTCGATTATCTAAATAGTGGTGTTCTTATTCATGTATTAGTCACACATGGGTTTATGGGTTCCACACCGACACTGTGATGGATGGGAGTTCTGCCTTCAGTTCCTACCTTGGCCCGCATGTCTTCCTTTCATATGTTGCACACAGGATTTCCTCAATCTATTTCACAGCACGGAGATCCTCTACCTCTTCTTAATCACTGGTCAAGCCCTCTCTCTCAGCTATGGCTCTCTTCTTATTATTCATCTTATATTGGTAGGGTGCTCCACTGTGCATCTTTCCAACTGTTGTCATTATCTTCTTGATCTGATCTTCCTCCATCATGATCGGGTCCATGGATTTCTTCTTTCCCTTCTTCATTTCTCCTTCCATCCTTCCAACTCTAGTCAGTGCTTCCCCCCTTCCCCCATGCATGCAGGGAAGTTTAATTCTTTGATGCCATTTTCATTACTCCTTTGTTAAACAGTAAAATTTTGATGGAAGTATACAACGATATGATATACCTACCTCTAGGTCCCTTCAGGAAATCTTGCTCTGTTGCGCTACAAGACTTCACGGTATCTACTACAAATTCTGTGATAAAGACTGCGACAATACTGTCTAGACAGAAATCCACTATGCATGTGAGTTTGTTGTCTACTTGTTGTAACTGCATGATCTCTACAAGGTTCCACTCGATCTGTCTGATCTGATTCGTAGTATGATTATCTTTTAGCCTCAACAGCCACTCCTGCAATACATGCGGGAAATCGCAGAAAAAACACCTCATAGAGGTCGCTAAATATGTACTTGTCTAGATATTTGCGTGATGTTAGCTTCAGGTTTTTGTTATCTTTATGCACAAATTCCAGCTCCTTTGTTTTCAACCATCTCTCAATCTCTGCCTTCGTTAGGTTCCACGGTCTAAACATTCCCCTCTATTCTATCATTTTTTGCGCGATTTTTTTGTGGATCCCTCTCACTCAATCCCATGCAATTTCAACTGGCAACAGAACCATTTTTTGTTTACTTCTCTCTTGATACCATTCTTGGGCTGACCCAAGTCATATCTACTATGGTTTCCAACAAAACCCTCTAAAACTATCACCCCCCTGGAAAATCAGAAGGCAACGTAGTACACGGGGTGCATTGCACAGTCTCACTCGAGATAGCTCTATGGGTGGCTGCAATGCTCAGGTGCTTGCAGCCTTGGAGTGAGTGGGGATCTGGAATTAAACCTTGTGATCTTTATTTATTTACTATAACATCCATTTATGCTAAGTACTCTGTCATTCTTGTTCATGCATGTAAAACAATCAGATTTAGCTATTTCATCAAATATTCATCTAAGATCCAATCATTAATAACAAATATACAACAATGAATCATTTTGTTATGAACATAAATATACATATACTATAGATATTCATAACATAATAAATAATAAATAATAATTATTAATAATGAAAGGTCATGTCTCAAAGGACATGACTATTGGTAAAGGGCACCCCTGCGTGGGTATATAAGAAGGCCCTCATTCTCAATTGTAATCATCTATTATTATCTATCTTATATCTTATCTATTCAATTATTATTTACAGTCCTATCTGGAATATAACAAAGTAATCCATATAGGACTGTAAATAATAATTGAATAGATAAGATATAAGATAGATAATAATAGATGATTACAATTGAGAATGAGGGCCTTCTTATATACCCACGCAGGGGTGCCCTTTAATAAATTTAACATAATAATTATTATTATGTTATGAATATCTATAGTATATGTATATTTGTGTTCATAACACATTCACATAACACACAAGATACCGTGGTTCACCCCCTCCTGGGCTACGTCCACAAAGATCTGGCTCTTGGGCTATTTTATTATTGTTCTGTCATCTATGGTGTCGCGTGCATTACAATTCTCCCTCAGTTGGATCAAGATCTTTAATGAGGTGGACAAGATCACACCAGGCTCCTCCGCCTGTGATCTAACCCTCAAGATCTACCTTTTTTGCTTTCTTCATCTCAACAACTTACAAAACAACCTCGAATTTTACAAGCATTCTTACATTCTGGAATTACAATCACACTGAACCCTATCCGACTCTTCGAACCAACCACCACCAAAAACACATATGTGACCTAGACCTCCTAGGTACCTCTTTATACTTATTTTTTACTTATCAATCATTACATCCTCTTACCAAAATCCTAACCCTAGTATGGTTTGGTCTTCTTGCATGCACGCCTCGCATGCTTTCCTCCTTTGCCTGTGCACGTGTTGCTTTTCCTGCCCGTTGTATTTTCCTTATTTGCACTTTATTCTCCAAAAATAGCCTTTTCCCCAAAATGGGTATGCGCCCAAAAGGTTGTAATTTGATTATTGTACTAGACCAGTACGTTGTCCCTTTCTGTATGACAATGGGTGTCTTATTCATATATAATAAAATGGGTTTCTTATTTCATTTCATTGTCGAATGTTGTAGAATGTTGTGTTCCTGAAAAAATAATATGTGGATGATTTACATTGATACAAATAATAGAGGTTTAATTGGTTGGATAACGCAATAATTCAATAACATAAATATAAAATAATATTATTATAAAAAAATATTTCATATAATTAATTGAAGATCTGTAAAAAAAATGAATTAAAATATATACATATGAGTGCATTGTATTCTTTTGAACTTGCTAGAGCCATAATATAGACATCAATGCATTTTGAGGAGTCATACGCACCCTTACATATTAATCATAATAATGCATCGGTATGTACTATTGAGAAAATGCATCGTTTTGTAAACGATATAACGTACAATAATATTTATCGTTTCAAAATTGTACAGTGCTCATGTTTGAAATATTAATCATTGCGCTAAATTTTTTATCGTACTGGTGCATTATGTTTATTATACGCACCGTAGAGCTAACTATTATTTACGCATCGATGCATACTAAAAATAATGTTGTCGACATATCAATATGTACTAATTACAAAAGTATCGAGGCACATTCTATATTAAATGCATTGGGTCTCAGAATAACTTTATCACATCGGGGATAACTGTAACTTAATTGCACTGGAACGTACTAATCCTAAAGTGCACCAGTTCTATTTGTAACCTTATTGCACCGTGGCAGACAAATACTAAAGCGCGTCGATGTGTCATAAGAGAAGCACATAGAACTGATGGGGAGTCGGTATGCATTTGTTATAAATGCACTAGGCGTGTTTTTATTATATTCCATTTTGGGGTGTTTTTATTATATTAATGTTCTGGTGCATTTTATTATATTAATCGATGTGTGTGTTTCAATATCGCACCGGTTCGTTTTGATAAGAAACACCCAAAAAAAAAAAAAAAAAAACTCTAATACAAACTCCACCTGCCGATTTTTTTTAGTTATATAGAACATTTGCTCAAACCTCTACATCCAATAAAGGAGGTTGTAGCAAAGGTTTTTTTGAAATTTTTGACAAATTTTCTTACACTAAAAACCTCTGCAATAAGGTGTTCTTCTTGTAGTGGGTTTGGACAAGGGAAGCCATATGGAATTCAATGTGTCTTTCTTGAAGAATGTCAGAGATGGTAACATCGTCCTTGAATTAGATCAAAGACTATGAGGCAATGAATCCACCAAAACCATGGTCTAAAACTATGCAGGAAACATAAGAGGGATTCGTGGTTTTGGGTTTGATTTCAATTTCACGGAGGCCATGATTAAAAAGGTCGATGGATGAAATTCTCAAAGCTTCAAAGAAAGAAATTGAGAAGGCATCGATGGACAAATCGACCAAAGTGTCGATGGGCAAAATTTCATAATTCCTGGTGAACTAATGATCCGGATTATTTTTGGAACGAAATGAAAGCAGAGATATTACAATGAAACACTCATGAAAATTGTCAGAAACAGAGAAATACAACAAGAATTGATTTCTATTAATGAAAGAATTGTAAAGAGACTGTAAAAATAAAGAGTGCAAGACTCACTAGAATGGTGGCAGCTTTATCTCTGAGAAGAGATGTGACGACTACGCTCATTCGCAAGAAGATGATTACAATGAGGCTCTGAAGGCCTTGTTATGATAACAATGAATGCCAAATCCCTAGACATCCAAAAACCCTAAATTTAGGAGATGAAATGCCAAAAGTCATGTGGGCCCCGTTTGGGTAAGTTAGTACATTAACTTCCCAGGGTTGTAACTTTTGTATACGATATTTGTTTTAGGAGCGCGATAGCCCGTTGGAAAGGTATTTTCGAGACTATGCATTGTGCCATCAAACTCTGACTTCGTTTACAATTTGACTATGGAGAGCCAAAATAGCATTGTTTAGGGCCCCAAAACGGCCCTGGAAGAACAACAAGATGTGTTGACATGAAAACATACAAAATAATCTAGTTGGATTAGGTGGGAGGCCACCAGTATCCACATGGAAGATGTGTAGGGCTTCAGACAACCCCGGAAGTGTAAATCCCACAATTACAAAGAAGTACAGAAGAACGTGTTGAACTAAAAACTAACAAGAGGAGCCAGTTGGAACAGGTGGGTGGCCACCAATATCCCTTGGATCAATCCTCCCCCCTTAAGAAGCAATGGTCTCCATTGCGTTGAGTGCTCAGGGAAGAGGGGAAAGCATTTTTTGAATCTGAATCTTGGTGAGTTGCATGCTTTGTTGGAGAATTTGTGCTACTTGGTATGTGGAAGACTGTCACATGCCTGTTTCTGGCAGGGTTGAATATGCTCCACCAATCTGTTGTATCTGGGTTTGACGAGGCATTACGTAGGCACCATTGTAGGAGAAACAATCTATTTTTGTTGGATAGAAGGTGTTGAGGTTGTAGTGGTTGTAGCGGTCTTCTGTGCATACTTTGAACAGACTGTTAAGAGGATGAATTTTGCAATATGAAAGATTACTTTGCGGCACTATTTTGGTGGAGCAGTAGTCGGAACTACCTCTGGTATCTTATAGAGCTGATCTCCCAGAGTAATAATGAAACTACGGGGTCTAGACTCATAGACAACATGACGTCTCCATATATATGGTTGGCCCAAAACAACATCACAGACATCAACAGGGGAAACATCACATACTACAACATCCTTGAAGGGTTGGATGCCATAAGCCAGGCGGCACTATTGGATGACACAGAGATCTTGTCCCTGGTGAAGCCACTCGATGTTGTATGGATACAGATGTGGTGTTGTCGACAACCCCAATTTTTTTACGACCTTAGTTGAGATTAGGTTCTTTTGGATGTCGTTATCAATAATAAAATGCAATAGGGTCCCCTTCACCCACATCTGTGAATGGAAGAGGCCCTCCCCCTCTTCGGGATCTATTGATTCTTCTCGTTGAATTATTGTGGTCGCGAAAATAGCAGTGGGGTTTGCGTCGATGATATGTTTGTTTTCAATATTTTATGGATTGGATTCTGAATCAAGGTTCAGCTCCATTTATTTGACCTCGATCACCAATGATTGTTTCGAGAGACATTCATCGATGTTGTTCTAGGGGATTTTGTGCAAGTCGCACCACTTCCCAGTGTCATTCTTTGTCTTCCCTTTACCCTTTTTGTCTTGTGTGTTGGACTGGTTGTCTAGAGGTTGTTGGTTAGGGTCGTCTTTACCATGCTTTGGTTGTGGCATATTTTCATACCCGAATTCCCATTTGTTCTGGTGCCTAAATTTCTGCTAGATTTTGACAGCATATCGATAGGTGGCACCCAATGATGAGATGTTTAGGGAATCCATTTTGGTTTGGATGTACCTATGCAGAGCCCCACGGTATTTCAGTACCAGATATTGCTCAGAGTCCTTGATACCCAGCTTGGTGCACAAGGTACAGAAATTATTTGTGAACTCTGGCGCTGCTTGGCTCTTCTCTTGCCGCAGTGTGGTCCATCTCATGTATTGGTCTTCATAGTCATCAACATGATAGTACTATTCTTTGACCGCATCCACAAAAAAATCCCAAGTTTGCTTAGCCCCATATATTCCAGATTCCTCTGTGGAACTTTGCTCCCAGTAAGTTTCCCACCAAATTTTGACATGGGGGAGAGCCTTGAGGAGTGCGAAGGTGATCTTTTCCCTGTCGAAAATTTTTTGAACAGAGAAATAACCTTCTAATAGAATTAACCATTTTTTTAGGGCATCTGCATCTATCTGACCTTCAAATATGGGAATATCAAAATTAACTAGTACCTTGAAGGGATAGGTTCCTCCAAAATGGTCGCTTGATGAAGATGCGGCTGTTGCTATCGGCAGGCGTTGAAGGGTTTGTGCAAAATTCTCCATTATTTCGTCCCTCTGACGCGTGAGAGCTTGCTCCAAAAACAGGTTAATAGAATATTTTGCTCAGTCATCTTTATTTTCTACCGCCATCGAGGATTTCTTGGGCATGCAAAAGTGATTGTCCTCAAGAGAGACAAGCTCGAGACCCAACTGGCTATACTCGGACCTTGTTGGGGACATGCGCTGAAAAACGATCAAGAGCAACCTACTATGATACCACTGATCCGAATTATTTTCAGAACGAAATGAAAGCAGAGATATTACAATGAAACACTCATGAAAATTGCCAGAAACAGAGAAATACAACAATACTTGATTTCTACTAATGAAAGAATTTTAAAGAGACTGTAAAAATATAGAGTGCAAGACTCGCTAGAATGGCGACAGCTTTATCTCTGAGAATAGATGTGACAGTTATGCTCATTCGCAAGAAGATGATTACAATGAGGCTTTGAAGGCATTTTTATGATAACCATGAATTCCAAAACCCTAGACATCCAAAAAACCTAACCTTAGGAGATGAAACGCCAAAAGTCACGGGGGCCCCATTTGGGTAAGTTAGTACATTAACTTCCCGGGTCATAACTTTTGCATACGATCTTCATTTTAGGCGCGTGATAGCCCATTGGAAAGGTATTTTCGATAACTACGCATTATGTTGTCAAACTCTAACTTCATCTATAGTTTGACTATGGCAAGTCAAAATAACATTGTTTAGGGCCCCAAAACGGCCCTGGAAGCACAACAAGATGTTCTGACATCAAAACATACAAAATAATCTAGTTGGATTAGGTGGGAGGCCACCAGTATCCACCTGGAATATGTGTAGGGCTTCAGACAACTCCAGAAGTGTAAATCCCATAATTACAAAGAAGTATAGAAGAACATGCTAAACTAAAACATGACAAGAGGAGAGAGTTGGAATAGGTGGGTGGCCACCAATATCCACCTGGATCAACTAAATTAGAAAAGTGTTGACGCCCAATGGGTCAGTCAAAGTGCTTATAGGCAATTTTGAAAAGTATTGATGGAGGATTGACCCAAATCTTGATGAGCACAAAATTCAATCGTCGATGAACGAATTGGGAAAGTGTCATGAGGAATCGACCCAAAGTCACCAATGAAAGGCATAGTCAAATTGTCGATGAAAAATTCAGCCCAGAATCATCGATGAACACGTTTAGAAAATATATCGATGGGCCAATGGAATAATTGGTCCAAATAACCCATGAGAATCAACATATATCATCGATGAACAAATCAACCCAATTCACCGACGAGTAATCCCTACTTCATCGTTGGTGTCAAGGTAAGATAGGGCACAGATTTCGAAGGGGATCGACATCGATCTTCTTCATTGGCTCAAATTCTTCAACAACTCATCCTTCCTTGCAAAGAAATCTTGAAAATCCTTGTTATGAACTAATGTTTACAGGTCTATCTTCTCAAAATAATTAAAAATTCTAGTTGACCAACATTTTGTAGCGTCTCACTTAGGTTTTTCTGATTGGGTGTTCTCTAAAAATTATTAGATCTAATGTTCCTCTTTATATCTTTATGGACCTAACCTTGAGTTTTTTTTTTCTAAAACCTAAAATCAATGCTTATACTCAGACGGTGCAAAGTTTTCAGGCTTACTTCTCTTCTAATCTACATGTTCATTTCCTGAGTAAAGGGCTTATTTAATATAGGTGGATGATGTCTCTAAATGGCTCTAAATGTTTGAATTGTGAACGGATGCTTGAAATTAATCACAAACTCACCCATTGAAAGGATCTTAAAATAATTTGTTAATGCAAGATGAATATGATAGTGGTAGAATGTTTATTTCGGTTTAGCTTTTGATGACATAAACCACTCATTCTTGCAATGTTCAAGAACCTATATTTCCCTTTGATGAATTGATGGACATACTTGTGGAACCACTTGGGTTTCTTGGCTGTTCTAATATATGCACACAAACAATTAAATGTGATGAATTTGTTGGTACACCCTAACTAGGTTTAAACACAACTAGGAAATGGATGGATGGTTTCTTTAATTGGCATTCCATTCTTAAACGAACATAACAAACAAAAAATTTTGGTGTATGTTTTGTAATAACAGATTTGATGCTAGCATGACATCTCTTTTTCCTTAACATGCAACACTTGAACATCGTGTTTTGAATTGTTATTTGGAAAACACTTGCTATATTGTTATAAACCATGACAATTCAAGTTTAAGATTGTTCTGGTGATGAGTCTTAAAAATGGAATGATGTTTTTTCAAAGTTTTCTATCTACGTGACATATGTTATTCTGGTAAACACATTAAGGTTTATACACACTGCATACATCTTCCTTTAAAGTTGTTCTATCATATCTGACTCTAGAATTATCATTACATTAAATCGATAAGATAATGCCTTGAACGACTTATAAAAGAAATGTCGGGGAATTTGTGAATTCACTGCTAGAATATCATTTTTTATAACAGTTCGAGAGTTGGTTGTCTTTGAAGGTTTCAACAGTTCTAATTTCTATCACAACCCATGAGTTAAATTAACGATAATGGTTTGATTCATGCAAATTTATCAAACTCTCACATTTTCATTTTACTTGGAATTTTGATGGTGATTATCATCTTAAAGACTCAACGTTGAACATCTAGTGCATGTTGTGATAATATTTTAAGTTCAAAATTTGTATGGAATAAAATGTCTTCCTACTTTAATGTCACAACACTTTGAACTATGGAGCAATGGTGAATTCAACAAATATGGAATCTAACAATAATTTTTAGTTATGCTATAATAGTATGGCTTTAGCTTATAAGGAACAATGCACAAACTTGTCACTTGTAAGGTAAATAAAATCTGGGGCATCACTTGTAGGGATTTCATATTCTCTATACATGATCATTCTTTAGTGCATGCTAATTTATGAAACATATTAGACACCACATCAACAATGCACCTCAAAAATGTTACTTGTCATTTTTTCATAATTACATGGAGAATACAAATGGACCTCGGGCGGGAACAGTGACTGAATAATTTTCAAACCTTCAAGGAACGTTAATGGCGGTCCATCCTTCTGGGAGAAGGGGCTCTTCTAGGGTGACTTCTGGGACTCGCCCGAACTTGTATTCTGGAGGCGTCTTTAGCCACTCAGGGTTTTCCGCATTTTATTTCTAGACTTTTTCCGACTAGTGCGGCTGGGGTCGTGGAGTTGGATGGAGGAGTGGTGTAAACTGTTTAGCAAAGGTTTTGTCAGGATTTTAGTGCCTAGTAGTTAATTTTTAAACCCTATTTAGTTTTGACTACATTTATCACTTCTTCCAACTTGTATAATAGTCTTATCATTAATGGAGACTGCTTTTATGCTTTGGCTTAATTTATTATACCCTTGTTACTTGTGTTAGTGGGGTTTCTGTCACCCTTGATTATCAGTTTTCGTTAAAGGTTTTAAGTACTATTGCAGAGTTGATAGGGTTCTTATCACATTGTGATGGGTCAGGAAGTATGACTCACACTCCACTGGAGGGGATCCTGATGGAGGATGATGTCAACGCCCTTATGGGAGAAGAGGATGAGGCCATCTGGAGACAAGCGGGTCTCTTCTCTACGGTGAACCTGGCAGGGTTTAATGGTGACTTTAGTGCTCTTAGGGATGCGTTTAAGGCTCAACTAAATGCATCTTCTGCGGATGTTGGTAAGTGTTATTCTAAGTTTACAAAGCCTGAGCATGCTCTAGGTCCAACAACTTGCGCTCCTATGAATATTGGAGTGAAAGGCTTTGTGAACCCTCAAGTGGTTGTAGGGGTACAGTCAAGAGGAAAGGGAAGGGAGTCGGGGGAAGTTGCTAGAGACAGCTTTACTGGAGTGATGAAGAGACTTGGCTCACAACAATTCAAACATTGGGTACCAAATCAAACCAAACGTAAGTTGATGTTGGGTGAGGACATTGGTTTGGAGGATACGGTGAGTCTCACACTTTTTACCCTAGTAGGGAGGTTTTCCTACAAGAACAAGTGTAAAATTCCGCTTGAAGATTGGGTTTCGGTTCATTGGAAGCCTTTGTTGGGTTATAATCTGGTTGTCTTTTACCTAACGAAAGGGTGGTTTGGATTCCAGTTTAAGGGGCTAAAAGATACTGAGTTGATCTTAGGAAGAGCCTGGACCTACAATGGAGGCAGTTTGATGATTAAAAGGTGGCGAGTGAGTTTCGAGCCCGCACATGATTATTTCAGGATCCATTGCTTATGGGTGGTGTTGTCGGGACTGTTGGTAAATATGTAATAGACAGCAAATGGCATGAAGAATGTACAAAGGATTGTTATCATATTTACAGGTAGTGTATACTTGTCATTGATGGCAAGTATAGTTGTGGTTGTGGTGATGGCTTGAGTACAACAGCAATGAATAGCAGCGCAACAATAATCGGGAGGAGAAGAGTCAGTGACCATTGGATCCCATTCAAATTTCCCGAAAGAACGAGGGCCATCAGATCTGAATGAAGACAAGATGAGCGCACTGAAGAGGAGGACAGAGCTCAGTCGTTAGATCCAAGCGCAAGACCCGACCATCGCCGGATCAAGGATAACTTGCACGCTCTTTAAAGTACAAGGAGAAGTGGGCGTAATCACAATATGCAAAATCACGATGAAATCTGAGCCGTCAGATCAAACTTTGATTTGGACCGTCAATCCCAGTCCTTGTCAGAGTTTCAGGGATCGCGAGTTGGACATATCAAAGTCTATTGACCTCAAGAACCCCGATTTCGCGATATGCGATATCACAATTCAATCACAGCCATTGAATCAAGAATGAGATCTGGACCGTTGATTCTCTGCATGGAGCATCGGGGATCGGGACTTTGAAATGTCAAAATCACTTAACAACAAGAACCCCGAAATCGCGATATGCGATTTCGCGATTTAATCGCAGCCGTAAAGTTAGAAGTGATCTGGACCATTGATTCTCTGCATGGAGTATCGAGGATCGGGACTTTGGAATGACAAAAACACTTGACAATAATAACCCCGAATTCGCGATGTGCGATATCGTGATTCAATCGTAGCCGCTGAATAGAGATCAGATCTGGACCGTTGATTTAACTTCTTGTCGGAGTTTCGGGGATCACGAATTCAAGAGGCAAAGAACTCAATGCATCAAGAATGTCGATTTCGCGATATGCGAAATCACGATTGAATCTGGACCGTCAGATCAAGAAATGATCTGGACCGTTGATCTGACCTCTCATGGAGTTTCGGGGATCGGGATTTGTAAGTGACAAAAACTATGAACGTCAGGAATTCCGAAATTGCGATGAGTAATATCCCGACTTAATATGAACCGTCAGATCTAGATATAATATGGATCGTTGATCTGATTTCATTATGGAATTTTGCAGATCAGGATTTGGAGGTGACAGGAACATTGAACATAAGGAATTACGAATTCGCGATATGCGAAAGCGCGAAAGCGCCTTTCACATAAAGCCTTGGTCACGGCCCTTGGTCACGGGAAGAGAAGGTGTTCGTTCAGATAAGCTCCATTTCGGAGTTTCGGAGATCGCGACGTGAAAGT
>ML784462.1:583627-596131 GCA_009831015.1 Picea engelmannii | reverse complement strand
AACAATTTTCTTGTTGGAAAAATGCACCTCATTAATGGTATTCAAGCAATATCTTTTAAGTTATATACATAATTTATTGTATCTAATAATTTATGAGTTTTCTAGTAGCTGGAGGTGGCCAATGTTCCTTAAAAAATTAATGTTATCTGTAATGTAAACTCATATGTATATATATATATATATATATATATATATATATATATGGCAATTTTCTTATTGGAAAAATGCACCTCATTAATGGTATTCAAGCAATATCTTTTAAGTTATATATATAATTTATTATATCTAATAATTTATGAGTTTTCTAGTAGCTAGAGGTGGCCAGTGTTCCTTAAAAAACATTAATGTTATCTGTATTGTAAACTTATATATATATGGCAATTTTCTTGTTGGAAAAATGCACCTCATTAATGGTATTCAAGCAATATCTTTAAGTTATATACATAATTTATTGTATCTAATGTGAAAATTGCCTCTTAATCTAGAATGGATCTTATTCATAACTATTCTTGGCACTTGTTTCCATGATACATTTGTAATTATCTTGGATAAGCACATGTGAGCCATCACTTTAAATGAGTAATGAGACATTCTCACATAACATAAACTCAGTTTGGATATATAATGCATTACACGCTCATAACTTTGTTATCTTTCCCAACGAGAATATTTCTTTGATTTTCATAGCTTCTAAGTACACCTAGGTATCATGCATATTTTGTGAAGGAGTTATGGCAATAATCTAGAAAGGTAAATCTATTTTGCACATTTTGGTAACTCAAGCAACGATATATTCCTTGAAAAACTCAAATCACTTTTGATTGTTTCAATTCAGTGCGGGGATTTCTTTAAGGGATAGACTTCATTTTATTAGTGGATTTACATGTAAATTTTGCGGTGATGATGTTTAATGTATTTGTTTATTTAAGACATATCTAAGTATAATTCAACAAAATTGTAAAGAAAATATAATGGTATTAGAAAGAAAAATAAGAGTGAAATTTTTAGTTATAAGTACATTTTTAATTTTTTTTGTAAGTAAGAGATTTTATATATAAAGAGCCTTCAAAATCCAGATCAAAGTTATAGAAGCTTGAAAACAACCGTGTTGTAGTTACCGAACTGCTCCAAAAAGGGGAAACCAGTTCAACCAGCCGATTAAGTCTAGCAATTTTACAGTCTAACTGTCTTAGAAAAACAAAGCTAAACTGACTGGGCTACAGCTAAGAAAAGTAAACTAGAGAAAAGATCGGAACCCCAGTAGGGTCAGACACTTGGCAAAAAACCTAGCTAGGTGGCTTGGTATGCCTCGTCCCAGGGTTCCTCTTCGACGGGCGTCCCTTTCCCTTCCATTTGCATGTCAGCATCCAAGTTTCCCCCTTCCAAGTTGGCATCTGGCAGAGTGTCTCCGGATGGATTGTCCGCGTGGACGCCCATGGCTGCCGCAACCTTCGTGTCCCCGTGCATGGCCTGCCCCAAGTCGCCACCTTCTGGTTGTTGCACCTGTTCATTCCTGCCGACGGGCTCTGCATGGGGAAGCTCTGCTGCTCCTGCGGCTTCTGAAGTGGAGTGGAAAGTCCCCTGGAAGGTGGAAAGGATCTGGAGGAGAGCTGAGGTCTTCCCATCCAGTAGCTGCAGTCGGAAATGTAGGTCCTCCAATCCTTGTCGGAGCTCAAAAACCAGCCCATAGAGGATGGCCAGGCTATCCTGCAGCTGCGAGTCTGGGATGGAGTCGGTGAAAGAGTGCGGCATGTGCTGGGCATCCCAAAGAAAGGGTGGCGCCTCCAAGGGTGGGCTGGAGGGGAAGACTGCCGATGCAGAAAAAGGCACGCTGGCTAGGGAGTTTGAAGGGACTGCGGGAAGTCCTGAGAGTGATCCCAACAAGTTGTCGGTGAGGACCAGGCCTTCAAGTCGGGAGGCAGGCGAGGTGGAGGTGGTGAGAGGTTCCAGCTCGGGCTGCGAGGAGTGCGTAGAAGGCGAGCCAGGGGGAGAATCAGGTACTCGAGGCCGAGGAGGATGCCATGGAGAGCCTCTCCTTGGCCTCCCTCTTTGCCATGACATTCTGACCTCGCAGGGAAGGCAAAGCTGAGAGGAGAGTCCCGGATGGACGTAGAGAGCTTGGAGTAGCCCGATGGCGGTGAGCACCATGGAGGAGGGAAACCAGAGTAAGCCAGGTCTGGGCGTCTAAGGGATATGAAGGTCGGGACGCATGCAGAGGTTAATGGCGCCTTCAATTAGAGAAGCCATGGAGGAGACAACAATGGGAGTTGGGCGCACCAACGTTAATGGTGCAACGGACGTCGTATAGGTGTTTAAATGCATGGAGTAGGCGGTGGGGCTTGGCACGAGCCCGACACATGGCCCCTGCCTTGTTGGCCTGTACGCTCCTCCTCATCCCGCCATGTGGCCCGCACCAACACCCCATCCGGGGGGTTATAAGTACATTTTTGATAAATTTTGTGAATGAAAATAAAAAATCAATTTATATCTATAGATGTAAATTTTTATAACAAAAATTATAATTTTATTTTAAGAAAATATTTTTTAATAATAGTTATTATTTCTTTGAACAAAATAAATAAATAATTTTTTTTCAATGAAAAATTTAACTTAAATTTTATAAAAAAATTGCTAAAAAGTAAATTAGGATATCTATTATAAAACTTTGTTTTAAATGACAAAATTTTATGTAAACTCCAAAAATAAATAAATTTATTTACTCATTAACTACTCCTATATGCCTGGTGGGTTAGCTCAAGTGGATGAGTGTTGTTGTTTGCTCGAATGAGGTTCCAGGGTCGAATCCTTGGCCATGGGCTTGTTTAGGGCTTCACTTGATGTTCCCACCAGATTAGACCCGTAATCAGGTTGAACGGTTTACCCCATTTACAATCCACAAAATGTGGGAAAGTACTCAAAAATTTTATGTGTTGTATTCCCAGGAAAAAAAAAAAAAATACCTGACCATACAATAAACATATAATAATGTTAAATTGGAATAACTCCATTTACCATTTAATAACGTTGATATAGTGTATTGATGTAGTATATAGAAAAAGATAATCACAATTGAATATTTGTGAGCCAAAAGAGAATAAACAATGAACCATTCCATTGAACGAAGCTGTGTATTATTTAGAAAGAAAGAAGCATAATTAAATATTTTTGAAAGGCCAAAAAGAGGGCAAACAATAACCACTCCATTGAACGAATATGCTTGGTTTGAAATTCGTTTGAACGCTTCAATATTTTGAAAGGTCACTGTGCGTGCACAAAACCCAAGTGGGAAAAATGGAGATGAAGTGATGGACTCTATGACAATTTAATCCCTCCTCTAAATTCGATGACCAAAAGGCCAATAAACGTGCAAAACATTGAAATATTTGTACACAACGATAGATGCAACTTTCACGTGGCACTTATCCTTTGCCCCATTCAACAATCGTTTTAAAAATATATATAAATATTACAATGAAATAAATATAAGGATTGAAAATTTGGACATTGTAAGAATGATGGTTTCATTATTTTCTTATTCGTATTAAATATAAAAATGATGGTTTCATATTTTCTTCATTCATATTAAATATTAATAGATTAGATCGATAAACTAATTTAATGGTTGAGTGTTAGTGTGGATGTTCAAATTGGAAAATCAATTGGCATAACTTTTAAATAGTTATTGTTCAGGAAGGTAATGAGAAATGGGATGTGTGGATAAGGGAAGCTAGATGGACTTCGATGTGTTTTTTTCAAAGAACATCAGAGATGGTAACACCGTTCTTGAATCAGATCAAAGACCTTGAGGTGATGAATCCACTAAAGTCGTGGTCTAGAACTATACAGGAAACGTAAGAGGGATCCTTGGTTTCAAGTTTGATTTCGATTTCACAAAGATCATAATTAAAAAGGTTCGATATTATATATAAATTATAATTATGTAGTTAGTGTTAATATTATTATTGTATACATATTTATTATATATATATTGCAATTTTAGATATAAATAAAGTTTTATCATGATTCAAGGTCTATGTATGATGAAACAATGTTTTTAGAGGTTATGCTCAATTCTAATCAACTTGTATTTTCATAACTTTGATCGAAGTTCTAGATCAATGGGAAATCCAACTTTCTACATCATCCGATTTTGGGAATGGGAGAGAAGCTTGCTACAAGATTAAATGACTCCAATAAAATATAGAGTTTTGTAATCCCATAACAAATTTCCCTCTTGTTCTCGAAATTCATCTATACAAAAAGTTAGAGTTCCCGTTGATTTGGAACTCCAATTCAAAATTGACTTATATCATTAAAAATTTGATCAAAGTTCTAGTCGATGGGAACTCTAACTTTATGTATCAGCGGATACAAGGAATGGAAGGGAAGCTTGCTACATGAATAAATAGTTTGAATTAAATATGGAGATGTGTATTCTTGTAGCAAACTTACCTCTCATTCTTGAAATTTGACAATACAAAAAGTTAAGAGTGCCTATTGATTTGAACTTTGATTAAATTTTTAATGAGCTAGGTTGATTTAGAATTGCGGAAAACCCCTAATGGCATTATTCTACCATGCATGAGCCTTGAATCATGGTAAAACGATGTTCATGTCTAAATTTTTGTTGGATTCTTCTTAGATTTTTGGTTAAAAAGAGGGTTCATTTGCTACAAGATTAACTTACTCCATGAAATATGGAGTTGTCTAATCTTGAAGCAAACTTCCCACCCCTTCCTAAAATTCTTCGACATCAAAAGTTAGAGTTCCCATCGATCCAAAATTTTGATCTAAATTCTGATGATTTAGGTCAATTTAGAATTGAACAAAATCTATGCGAGCATTATTTCATCATACACGAACCTTGAATTATGGTAAATCTCTTTTCATTTCTAAAACTTAGTCAACTTCTTATCATGGTAAAACTTTCTTCATATCTAAAATTTATGAAGATAATAAACCATACATATTTATAAGCTCAAAAAAATTGATCTAAGTAAAATCTTCACAAGTAAGTAAGGGTTGTAGTAGCAATGGGCACATGTAAGCATGTTCCAAAACTAAGAGGTGTCAAATTTGGATAATTTGGTAGTTTGAAACGTTTATTATGTGAAGACGTAGTTTAATTGTTATATATTTTTACCCTTTCCCAAACACTTTTTCCGACTAGTTTTGTCCAAAATATGATAAAAAATTTAGAAAATTGCAGATTTCAGTGGTTGAGATTACATATTATGGGTGCCATCGAGGTTTTTGAGGGCATTGAGTTGATTTATGCATTCAAAACCACGATTTAAGCTTTGTAAAATTGTGATTTCGCTAACAATTACATTGTTAGATTCCAACCGAAAAGTTAAAAACGTAGAATGTTTAGACTATACCTTATGCGAATAGAATGCCTAAGTTGTGAATATGATCTTTAAAAGTCAACATAATGCTTCTTTAAAAATTCCACATCTTTTTCCATTTGTAGACATAATAGAAATTAGATCCATTTTCAACTGGATCTCGAAATTGGTAACTTCTTCTTGGAGTAAGCTTTCTATGAATTAACCAATAATTTTTTTCCAATAAACCAACAATGACAATAAATGGAAAACTATGTCAAATTAAGGCAAATCAAGTTAAGTCCATCTCAGCTTTGTATACCGAATATGTTTTGCTCACTATGTTGTGATTGAGAATTATATATACATAGGTGAGAATAAATAAATTTCAATGCAACTCTTAAGTTGTGTTGATGTATTTTAGTTGTATGTTATAAGTGAATAGGTCATGTGGTTTGAAAGGTCTACATGTCATGATTTCAACATTATATATAGATTTAATTATTGTGTAATGTATATTTTTTGTTGTATGGTATATGTGAATAGGTGACATTGTTTGAAATTGTAGTGTCTCTTACTAGCCGGGGACAATTTTCCTCGAACACCCTAAGAATTTACTGTCTTCTAGTGGCCCAACCTTTCGCCAAACACTTAGAGTGTTTGCTCAAGGTCCTTCACCTAAATTGTTTCTTGAGCTAATCCAATATTCAATGAATGTTCCTGAGATTTCTTAGGAAGTCAGAGGGATGTGGTTTTACCTCCTTGTACCTCCAACTAGGTGGTTGTTATAAATATAAGGTTATTGTTGTGTTAATTGCAACTGGACTCATTGAGTCATTTTTTCAAACACTTGGAAGGTATTGGTTGTAGCTTTCTTCCCAAGTATATTACTGATGTAAATTATGTTTAAAATAGCTTTCAATAACATGAAAAGGCCAATAACAAACACATGTAACATTTGCTAAAGAATAATAATAGAAATACCTCCAAATCTTAGCTTATTCATATCATCATAAAACCTATGCCAAGGACCACTCCAGATCTGATACAAAGTATTTCAACTGTTGTGGAAACTATAGTAAGCCCAATATAAATGGATGGTTGCTTCAATAAACCTCCATACATAAACTAATAAAGGAGTTTCCCTAACGGATATAGATCTCACATGAAATTATGTACCCAATTGAAGAATAACACCCTCAAATTGTGTATGTAATTTCCAGATTTGTTGAGAGTCTACCACAACTGATATATGGTTGGGAAATGTACTCAAAATGCAACTCTACAATAGGCATAACCTCCTAAATGAGACCCACCAACAACCTTATTAATTAAATGAATTTCCCTTAAGGAATGATGACCATAATGCCAAGAAATGCACCCCTGTCTTAAGATAATTGGATCTGTTGTTAGAGAACTCAACCCAATTCCGAAAATACTTCAAACCCACCTCTAAATACTTGTCCCAAGATAGTAAAATGAATCTCAAATGAAAGGGTGGCAGATTCGGCTCAAAGAGTGGGAATATCTGTCAATGAATGCGCCCTGTCCATATAAAATTTGCCCCGTATCTTCTAAAATTTGTACATCCAAGATAATATATAACTGAGGTCTCAAACTAATGCACAATCCCTTGATTTACCCAAGGGGGAAACACCCTCCAATAGTGCCAAGCAATCTCCACTATAGTAGCTAACTCATATGGGCAAATCGAACCACCAAAAAGAGGGTTTCACCTTACATAACTTGCTCTTCTAATTATAAATCATGCCAAGGAGAGATACAAAGGATTCACCCTACAAACAAATCAATCCTCCAATGGATAATTCCTTCCAGTAGAAGAATGCAAGTAGATATTGCTTAAAGTGGAATCTCCTCATTGAAACCAATCCTCCAAGTTAGAGTGGGTCTTTCACCATTGAAACTGGCCCAAGGGTTTTCTCCTAAAACCCTACAAACCCTAGCTCCAAGAACTCTCTAATCTCAGCTCAAAAAACATAACAAACATAATGAGAGAGAGCCCCCCTCATCTCCTTTTATAACCCTTTCATGAGAATCACTTAAAATTATTAAAGTGACTTTTAAGGTTATTTCCCAATTAATTAAAAGGTCACTTAATAACCTTTTATTTTAATTACCTAATGTCACTTTAGACTTTGGCTTTAATAAGCCCGTGACATCAAATAATCTCCATAATCTCCCCTCCCCACTGATTATAGCCTATGGGGAGATTTTATAGGCTATTCCATCATCCTCCATGGAGTCACTTGGAAAGGGACATTACGGTCTTCCCTTCCCAAAATTGTTTGTCCTCGAGCAATTGCTAACCAAGGCTCTGTTTGATGTGGCCCTCACTCCATGTAACATCCTCCATGAGCCTATCTCCTGTCATGAACCTATGCCCGAAGTATTTGATCGATGATCTCACTCCCCCTGTGGCAACCTCTACTGGTATGTTCTCCACCGTGATTGTGCACACACTATCTGTGACTGAATGTCTCCCTGGACGAGTTGTACCTTATGCCCATTGTCTCTACTTAAATATCCCCTCATAATATTTTTGCCTCATCAATGGTTTCGACTCTCTAATTGTTGTGATATGCATACCACCATGTCCCAACACCATCTCCATCTGTTGTGTTGAAGCATCCTTAGGAGCATTAGTGGTCATGCACCTTAGAACTACCCTTTTTCCTTCGACAATCTTGAACTCCATCTTCATTTTTTGGTAGTGCTAAGAGATTGTCCCTAACGTACTCAACCACTGTACTCCCAATACAGTATATGTGTCCTCCAAGTCCAACACAAAAAAATCATTTATCACTGTATGGTTTCCCATGGACAACTCTAGGTGTTGAACCCGTTGTGTGCATGCCATATTGTGTCTACCGGTCACAACAATTTGAAATCTCCAATATCAATTGTAGGTAAACCCAGCTTCCTGACTAATCCTAAGTCAATGAAGTTATGGGCGGCCCCACCATCAATCAAGATCACTACTCGTTTTCTCTATACTCATCCTCTAATCCCGAATTTATGAAAATTAGGAATGCTTGGTAGGGAGGTGATAGTCATCCCCTTAGCCTTTCTATGAGGCCACTCCTCATCACTGTTGCACATTGTTCCATGAGTCTGTCCTTCTCTCCTATCTCCATCACTGTCCAAATGTACCTGATCATCATCCAAACACATGTGACTTGGCTACCAAGATTGTTTGCATCTGTAGCAAAGACCCTTCTATCTCAATTCCCTCCGAGTCTCTCCGTCTGACCAGTGTCTCCCAGACCTTTCCATATGTAAGGGCTTCATGTTTGTGCTTTGTTGAGGTGTGAAGAGTCTATCTGTACCATGCTTTGTGTATAACACATCATCCATGACACATGCCTTCCTCCAAGATCTATTTGAGCTCCTGTCTGATCCTCTGAAAGAGGAAGTCTCCATCCTCCTTTCCTCACGCCCTAAGCCATAGCTTTGTAGTCCTTTGTTGCACCTCTGGGGCCCAAGCCCGCACTTGATGCAACAATAATCTGCTAACGACATGGATCTATGGAACTCATTGCTCAAGGACTCGTACTCTCTCCGATAATTCTCAAATATATCTCTTGGCTCTGCCTCACATGTCGTTAGCACATCTAGAAAAGTCGACATACTAGGCCTAAGTGTCATCCTCCTGATAGAGTACATGTGTGTGTGTGCCACCTCAAATATACTGTCATTCATTGTCTAGTACATGTCTCCACTATGTGAGGCACTCACACCATCATCTCTCATGCCTCTTCCAATCACGACAATTGTCCTCAGATACTAGTGGTCAACCCTACTCTCTCCACCATCATCCATGTTGTTGCTGATGTGAGTGTAGTCCTCAACGTCTATGCTTTGCAACAAGGGAGTAGAACTATCTTCACTGGAATCTCTCTGCCCCACTAAGTATGCATTAATCCTATCATCCAGTGCATCCCTCTACATATCAATGTATGACTTTGCATGATCCTTCTCACTACTGCTCACTATTGCAGTCCCCAATATGCCACTGTCAACCACTGTGCCTCCTAGTAACATCTTGTGACTGTGAATACTCCTACCACTATAGATATGGTAAATTATGTAACCCCAGATGTCACTTTGTGTCTCAGATGTAACACTGTATCATTCAATCCATGAGTGTCAACTAGCTTTGGAGACTGAATGGATGTGTCCCCATCTGCACTGTCTCCACTATTTGTGAGTGGATACTCAAATGTCTCGTTGTGAGTCATCAATGAGCTCTATAAAGGTAGTGGCTCCTGCGACTCCTGTACATCAATAACCTCGATGTCATTTCCCCCTGCAACCACATGTGAGTCTAGAGTCTAGACACTCCTCGTGCTCACCCATCATCTGGGGTTCCTCCAACTCATGAAGCTCCTCAATCAAATTGTCCTTGTCACTTATATCCTCCAAAGATAAGGCCAATATGTATGATTGGTCGTCCTCTGGAGTCGGTGGAAGAGATACCTGACTCAACTCCCCCAGAAGTTGCTCCACCCGTGACTCTAATTCTTGAAGGGCCCTATGTGCGCTCTTCAAGGAATCCTGTGTGCTCACCAACTCATAGGAAAATCTATCCACCTCATCCTCTTTATCCTTTAACGCACCATGGTACATCTCACCAATCGCTAGAAGATAATTTCTATCCATAAGGAGATGCTGGTAGTTGGATCTCGTCACCGTCACTGCCTCTCCGAGTATCTGAAAGTCCGTAGTGGAAAACTCTCCTCCCAAACCATCCCAGTGTCATCGTTTCTCTCCAACAATACTTTGCCACCAATGCATGTGTATCATCAAGGTGCCTCATGGTGGCCATGATCATATCCTCTCTGGCCTTCAGATGCCCTACCAAATAATGTGATCCATATGAACCAACATCTCTACTTGGCTGCCATACCAACTCACTAATACTACTCTTAGGGTCACATGTGGAACCCTCGTCAACATAATCACCAACATCCACTGCACTACTCTGATCATCACCCATATGCATATCCTGTAAGGTGAGTCCCTGCTCAAAAGGTGAATCATCTTGTGTAAATGCTCCATTTCTCCTAGGTGTATCCACACCTGAATCATCATGTGGTGAAGATGCTATCTCCTCCTCATGATTCGACCTGCTAGAAAATTGTCCATCATATGTGTTGGTGTCTTTACCTTCATTGAACAATTCTAGTGGTGTACTAAGGTGTGTTGTATGGTCATATTTGTTGCACATATCTTTAGCGTGACTGGATGCATGCACCTCATCATCAACCTTCCTAACCTAGATGTTTTATCCTTCTTCCCTACTGATAATTGTAGTCCCTTCCACATAGCGTGCTCCAACAACTTCATCATGTTTTTATGATATTCAAGCATAAGTGGCAAAAATTTTGCTCCAAGTTCTCCATTGGTCATCATCTTGACTCCCTGCTCACTGTTGAATTAGAGTACTATGAGTGCTGGTCACTTAATTGTGGCAATCTGAAATATTTATGCACACTAAATTCCCTACTTGTTGTTGTATCTCCAATTGCTCATTTGAAATCCCTTTTAAAACGTGCATGTTGATGACCTTCAAAACCTCACAGTTGTCGAGGACCATGCTCTGATACCACTGTAGTGTCCCTTACTATATGGGGAAAATTTTCCTCGAACACCCTAAGAATTCACTGCCTTCTAGTGGCCCAACCTTTTGTCAAACACTTAGAGTGTTTGCTCAAGGTCCTTCACCTAAATTGTTTCTCCGGCTGATCCAATATTCAATGAATGTTCCTGAGATTTTTGAGGAAGTCAGAGGTATGTGGTTTTACTTCCTTGTACCTCCAACTAGGTGGTTGTTATAAATATAAGGTTATTGTTGTGTTAATTGCAGTTGGACTCATTGAGTCGTTTTGTCAAACAGTTGGAGGGTATTGGTTGTAGCTTGCTTCACAAGTCTATTACTGATGTAATTATGTTTAAAATAGCTTTCAATAACATGAAAAGGCCAATAACAAACACACGTAACAATTGCTAAAGAATAATAACAAAAATACCTCCAAATCTCAGCTTATTTATATTATCAGAAAATTGATGCCAAGGACCACTCCAGATTTGATACAAAGTATTTCAACTGCTGTGGAAACTATATTAAGCCCAATATAAATGGATGTCTGCTTCAATAAACCCCCATACATAAACTAATAAAGGAGCTTCCCCAACGGATATAGATCTCACATGAAATTTTGTACCCAACTGAAGAATAACACCCTCAAACTGTGTATGCAATTTCCAAATTTGTTGAGAGTTTGCCACAACTAATATATGGCTAGGAAATGTACTCAAAATGCAACACTAAAACAACTAGAACCTCCTAAATGAGACCCACCAACAACCTTATCAATTAAATGAATTTCCCTTAAGGAATGATGACCATAATGCCAAGAAATGCGCCCATGTCTTAAGATAATTGGCTCTATTGTTAGAGAACTCAACCCAATTCCGAAAATACTTCAAACCAACCTCTAAATACTCGTCCCAAGATAGCAAAATGAATCTCAAATGAAAGGGTGGCAGATCCAGCTCAAAGAGTGGGAATATCTGTCAATGAATGTGCCCCGTCCATATAAAATTCGCCCTGTAACTTCTTAAATTCATACAACCAAGATAATATATAATTGGGGTCTCAAACTAATGCACAATCTCTTGATTTACCCAAGGGTAAAACACCCCGCAATAATGCCAAACAATCTCCACTACAATAGCTAACTCATATGGAAAAATTGAACCACCAAAAAGAGGGTTTCACCTTACATAACTTGCCCTTCTAATTATAAATCGTGCCAAGGAGAGATCCAAAGGATTCGCCCTACAAACAAATCAATCCTCCAATGGATAATTCCTTCTAGTAGAAGAATGCTTGTAGATATTGGTTAGAGTGGAATCTCCTCACTGAAACCAATCCTCCAAGTTAGAGTGGGGTTTTCACCACTGAAATTGGCCCAAGGGTTTTCTCCTAAAACCCTACAAACACTAGCTCCAAGAGCTCTCCAATCTCATATCAAAAAACATAACAAGCATAATGAGAGAGAGGCCCCCTCATCTCCTTTTACAAGCCTTCCATGAGAATCACTTAAAATTATAAGTGACTTCTAAGGTTATTTCCCAATTAATTAAAAAGTCA
>ML784462.1:564632-582862 GCA_009831015.1 Picea engelmannii | reverse complement strand
TCTAGTTGTATTGGGAAAAATCGATCAAAGTTATGGATTGATGGGAACTCTAACTTTCTATATCGCCAGATTCTAGAAATGGTATAGAAGCTTGCTACATGATTAAATGACTCCAATGAAATATGGAGCTATGTAATCTCATAGCAAACTTCCCTCTCATTCTTGAAATTTGGCTATACAAAAAGTTAGAGTTCTTATTGATTTGGAACTTCAATTCTAAATCGACCTATATTGTTAAAAAATCAATCAAAGTTATGGTCGATGGGAACTCTAACTTTCTATATCTTAAAATTTTGAGAGTAGAACATAAGCTTGCTACACGATTAAACGACTCCAATGAAATATGAAGCTCTATAATCTTGTAACAAAACTTCCTTCTCATTCTCAAATTTTGATTATACAAATGGTGAGACTTCCTATTGATTTGGAACTTGGATTGAATTTTTAACGATTTAGGTTGATTTAAAACTGGGAAAAATCCCAAGAACATTGTTTCACCATGCATAGGCCTTAAAAATTAAGGCTTTATTCATGTTTAAAAATTATATGAAGTTTTTATTAAAATAAAACTCTATTAATATCTAAAATTTCTAAAGATAATGAACCAAAGAAATTTGCAAGTCAAAAACCTGGGTCAAATTAAAATCTTCACAAACAAGCGGGGATCACAATAAAGTTGAGCACGTGTAAGCAGGGATCACAATAACGTTGAGCACATGGTAGCATGTTCAAGAACTAAGAGGAGGCAAATTTGGATAATTTGAAACATTTCTGGTGTGAATATAATCTAGAGTGCATAACTAGTGAATATGATATTTTTAAAGTCAACACAATGCTCCTTTAAAAGTCCATGGAATCCAAGTTTCTTTTTCCCATTTGCACACATAACACGAAATGACAAGGTCTCTATACAAGTGGATCTCGAAATATGTAACTTCTTCTTCGAGGAAGCCTTATGATAAATAGACCAATAACTTTCTTTTGGCAATGAACCAATAGTCACAATTAATGAAAAATATCAAATTGAGGTAAAGCAAGTTAAGTGCATCTCGTGAAAAGAGCTTTTTTTACCAAATCTGTTATGCTCACTAGGTTGTGATTGAGAATTGCGTATGTATATATTGTTTTGCTCACTCGGTTGTGAGTGAGAATTATATATATATATATATATATATATATATATATATATATATTTTGCTTTAATAAGAAAATATATTGTTTTGATAATTAGTTTGTGATTGAGAATTAAATAAATAAATAAATATATTATTGGTAATAAGAAATATAGTTAAATGTAATTTTTAAGTTGTATTAATTTATTTTTAATTATATGTTGTAGGTGTAAGTTAATTTTGTAATAATTTTCTTTTGCTTTGTTAAAATTTAGTAATCTAATAAGTTAAAGTTCTAATTGCTTCAAAACTTTAATCTAATTTTTAAGTATTTGGGCTGATTTAGAATGAGGCAAAACTCTTTTAGGTCAAGTTCTGCCATGCATAGAACTTGGATCATGTGGAACTCTAACTATGCTTAAAGTTTTGACCAAATTCAATTTCATTTTTTACCCAAAAATGAAGTCTCTTTGCTACAAGATTAACTTATTCCATATGATATATGTGAATAGGTGACATTGTTTGAAAGTTCCACATGTCATAACTTCAAGGTTATACATAGATTCCAACTATACAATTAGTTAGTGTTTTAATGATATTATCATTTGTATGTCATATGTGATGTTGTTTGAAAGGTCACATGAGTCATAACATGTGAATATGAGACATTGTTTGAAGGGTCCACATGTCATAACTTTATTATACATAGATTTTAACTATACAACTAATTAGTGTTATTATGTACATTCTTAATTGTATGTTATATGTAAATACATGACATTGCTTGAAAGGTCCACATTTCATAGCTTCAATATTACATATGATTCTAACTATACAATTAGTTAGTGTTATTATGTATAAATATCTATCACATATAGTTTGAAATTTTAAACATGAATAGAGTTTTATCATGACTCAAGGTTTATGCATGGTGAAACAATGTCTTTGAGGGTTTTTCTTAATTATGAATCGATTTGTAATGTCAAAAATTTGATCAAAATTTTGAATTGATGGAAACTCTAACTTTTTATATCGTTGAGTTTTGGGAATGGGGTAGAAGTTTATTACAAGATTAAACAGATCCAATGAAATATGGAGTTGCATAATCTTGTAGCAAACTTTTGTCTCGCTCTTGAAATACAACTATACAAAAAGTTAGAGTTTCTATTGATTTGGAACTCCAATTTTAAATTAACCAATATCATTAAATATTCGATAAATGTTTTGGTAGATGAAAACTCTAACTTTTTATATCGTTGGATTCTAAGAACAGGGGGAAGATTGCTACAAGATTAAATGACTCCAATGAAATATGAAGTTGTGTAATCTTGTAGTAACTTTGCCATCATTCTCAAAATTTAGCTATACAAAAAACTAGTTTTTATTGATTTGAAACTTTGATTGATTTTTTAATGATCTAAGTTAATTTAGAATTGCACAAAATTTCTAACAACATTGTTCCGCCATGCATGAGCCTTGAATCATAGTACATCTATGTTCATGTCTAAAATTTATATTAGATTCTTATCAAATTGTTTAAAATTTATGTTAGATTCTTATCAAGATTATTTATTAGAAAGAAGGCTAGTTTGCTACAAAATTAATGTACTTCATGAAATAGATAGTCATCTAATCTTAAAGCAACTTTTCCAACTATTCTACAACACTAACTAAAAATTTATTAGAAATTATCAAAATTTTGATAATATAGATTGATTTACCATTAAACAAAACTTTTATAAATATCCTTCCACCTCCATGAACGTTAAATCACGATAAAACTTTATTCTTATTTAAAATTACCATAATTCCTTATCAAATTTATAATTAAAAAATTAATTTATTACAAAATTAACTTGTTTCTATTTTATCGAATACCATATTCAACCAACATTATCTTCTCCATATCTGCTTAATATAGCGGTGAAACCTTAAAAAATTGTATTAATAATAATAATTTTAATGCATTGGAATCTTCTGCGTGCGAGCTTCCTCCACGATTGTGTAGACATTTCTAGGTCTTCCGCCACCAAACCCTTTGTGGAAACTTCAACGATGAAACACGTGGCTACTCATAATTGACCCATACATGACCGGAAAACCAACGCAAAGAGACCGGAAAACAAAGGCAAAGAGTCAGCTCAACGCTGGAAGAGACTGTCAAGTTTGATGGCCGAAGGCGGCTAGCATTTACATATGTGCACTTTACAGGAATCGAGGGCGGAACCTCTGCACACCGCAAACCCTCGCCTTCGACATTCACGGTTTGTAACTTGCGCGAGAGTTGCAGCAGACATTTCAATTGAGAAACAATTATGCGGTAATTCCATTGACCAGAGGAGATTCCTATGGCTGAAGATTTAAATTCATGGAATTCAAAGCTCTAACAGAGAGAAGTAAATGATGTCTGGGAGTAGGTCAGCAGAGAGGTCGCAGGGTCAAGTCTCGACGGTGCTGCGGCTGCTGAATGAGGTCGTCAGGGGATCGAGTGGAATCCCACGGGATAGCGCGCGGCGTTTTTCGGAATATGCGAAGAGACTGGAAGTGATAATAAACCAGGTTGACAAGATTTTATCAGAACCGCCACCTCCGCCCGTCCAGACTGCTTTGAGAGGCATAGCGGCCGATTTGCGCAAAGTCGAGGCCACCATAGACGTCTATAACAACAAATGCAAGATTTATTTACTCATACATTGTAGAAACCTGTGCAAGTTTTTGCAGGAGACCACGCAGAGTATCGGGAATTGGTTAGCATTACTCGACCTCGGCCTCCAGAACAACAATGACTTGCAGAAAAAGTCCGACCAGTTATCACGCGAAATGCAACAAGCTCAATTCGCTGTGAGTCCTTTTCCCCCCTTTCTTCCATTTTCGCTGTAATTTTGCTTGCTTACATGAGATAACTGCTATTGCATGATTTTAGTACAGTAACGCTTTCATAGGACATTAAAAACCGTAAAAATTATAATCTTGTTAATAAACTAGTGCTGTATTGGGTAGTAGTCTGAAATCCACAGTTCAGTAATTTTATCTAACAATGTCAAGTATATATAGTCATAGGTTAGTTTTATGTATCATCCGAAAATAGAATGATGGAATATTAAAGTGACAGGTTCTAATTTGGAACTTATTACTTCAATGTGTGGAGCAGTTTTAATGTCTCTAAGAAGGTCTAAATAGAATAATAGAATATTAATGTGACTGGTTTTAATGGAATATTAAAGTGACATGTTCTAATTTGGAACTTATTACCTCAATGTGTGGAGCAGTTTTAGTGTCTCTAAGAAGGTCTAAATAGAATATTAAAGTGACTGGTTCTAATTTGGAACTTATCATTTCGATGTGTGGAGCAGTTTTGGTGTCTGTGAGCAGTTTTAGTGTCTCTAAGAAGGTCTAAATAGAATATTAAAGTGACTGGTTCATTTCGATGTGTGGAGCAGTTTTGGTGTCTGTGAAAAGACCTTTTAAAGATGCATCTATAGTTTTTAATCTGAAACTTATCACTTCAATGTGTAGAGCAGTTTGATATATGTGAGAATGTCTTTTAAAGATGAAATGATAGGTTCTAATTTGGAACTTTTCACTCTAATGTGTGCCGCAGTTTTGGTGTCTGTGAGGTCTCCTAAAGGTATTTTCTGAAAATGTATAATATTTCTTTGAAAAGATAGGTGTTCTAATCTTTTTCACAAATATATAAATTATACATATTATTTATTAATTTTAAATACATAAAAAAAATAACTTTATAGAATAAGAATTATAATGTAAATAAAATAAAATAAGATATTTTTATGGATAAAGGAAAGATAATAATAATAAAAAAGATCTATCATAATAATAAATAAGAATTTAATCATAAAATAAACTAATATAAATTTATTAAAATTGAATCATTGATCAATTTGATCTTTATTTTCTTTTCTCTATGTGAGGCCAAGAGCGGGCAGAAATCATAACTCCACTGGATGCGTTTGGCATTAGCATAACAGGTGCATAAACACAAATCAAATGACTATTCATCTTCCACAACTGAAGACGTTTCCTATCACCTACAACTCTTCATATTTACAATATTGTTACAAGTAATGCAATCTCAAGGATTACATGTCCAACATCCCCTTCTTAATCCGAAGGGGTGTGTGTGAGTCCAAGCATCATTCTGAACTTCTTAAATTTTTCTCTTCCAAGCGCTTTGGTGAAGATGTCTGCAATTTGCTCATTTGTGGAACAATGTCTCAAGTGAATAGTTTTGGCCTCTACATGATATCGAATCAGGTGATACATTGTGTTGATGTGCTTTGTTCGATCATGGAATCTAGGATTCTTGGCCAACTTGATTGCAAAAGTATTGTCAACTAGAAGAGGAGTAGAATTCACTTGTTTCTCCTGTAAATCTTCAAGTATTTTCCCGAGCCACACAATCTCTTTCGTCGCTTCTGCAACTGCCACATATTCTGCCTCTGTTGTGGAATCTGCTGGAACTGACTGTTTGCGTGATCTCCAGGAGAAAGATGCTAATCCAAGACTCGTGAGATAGCCTGAAGTTGATACTCTATTTTCCTTCTCTCCATCAAAGTCTGAATCAAAATATCCGATCAGGTTGAAGTAATCCACCTTAGAGTACTTGAGTCCAAAATCTTGAGTTCCTTTCAAGTATTTTAGAACTCTTTTTCTAGCTGACCAATGTCCTTCACAAGGCTTTTGCATGAACCTGAAAGTATCCCAACAACAAATGAAATGTCTGGTCTGGTGGTAGTAAGATAGATAAGACTTCCCACAAGCTGTCTATACTTGGTTGCATCCTCAAATTCATTCCCTTCTTTTGATGTGAGTTTCAAATTCTGTTCCATTGGAGTAGAAACAGGATCACACTCAGCCATGCCGAACTTGTTCAACAGTTCTCCAATGTACTTCTTCTGGGAGATGAATATGTACGTTGGATTTTGAATCACTTCAATGCCCAAATAGTAGTGAAAATGTCCCAAATCTGTCATTTTGAAACCTTTCTTCAACTCTTTCTCTATGGATGCAATGTAGTTCTCATTGTTCCCTGTTATCAACAGATCATCTACATATACTACAAGATATACAACAGTTTTTCCAACTTTCTTGACAAACAAAGTTGCATTGTTAAGATTGAAATGCTTGAAAATTTATTTTAGAAGATGCTCAGTTAAATTTTCATACCATGCTCGTGGTGCTTGTTTCAAGCCATATAAGGACTTGACGAGCTTGCATACCTTATGTTCTTGTCCCTTCACAACAAAGCCTTCTGGTTGAGACATGAACACATTCTCTTTCAAGTCTCCATTCAAGAAAGTAGTCTTCACATCCATTTGATGATTTTTCCATCCATTTTGTGCTGCCATGAAAAATAGAGTGCGGATGGTAGCCCATTTTGCTGTAGGGGAAAAAAGTCTCCTCATAATAACACCTTATTTCTGTGCAAATCCTTTTTCCACGAGCCTTGCTTTGTGCTTGTCAAGTGGGCCATCTGATCTGTACTTGTTCTTGAATACCCACTTGCAGTGATTGGTTTGGTTCCAAATGGAGGATCCACCAACTTCCATGTCCCATTCTTAATGAGAGCATCATATTCCTTCTGCATGGCTTCTTTCCATTCATCATGAGAAGTGGCTTCTTTAAAGGAAGTCGGTTCAAGGTTAGTAGATAAATTTAACTCACAATCATATGAAACATCCAAGTCATCTACATCACTTGAGTTTGAATTATCTACATTACCTCCATCTTGTTTTGAAGACAATTTGGTTCCTGTCTTCCCGACCTCATCAAGATGAACACTTTCAAGTGTTTTTGTGAGCCATTTTGGTGGACCTTTCTGAGATGGTCTAGGTTGCTCAACTAATTGAGATGTTGTTGAGTTCTCATTAAGCCTCAACTTTTCAATCCTCTTGATCACATTATCCAAGTGAACTTCAGGTTCTGATGAAGTGGTAAGAACTTCTTCATGAGGGGAAGATGGTGCTTCAAAAGGAGATTCTAGAGATTGACCCAAGATCGGGAACTCCACTTCAAGATGTGGAATCACATCATCAAATTCACGATATGTCTTTACACGAGTGAATTTGTCCATATGATCAAACTGCCTCTCAACAATTTCGTCTGTTTTGGAGGATTCAAGAAAGATTATATCTCTGGAAAGGATGAATTTCTTATTTGTCTCATCGTAAAGACGATACCCCTTGGTGGTATTTGAGTACCCCAAGAAGATGGACTTCCGACTCCTTGCATCAAGCTTGCTTCTTTGCTCCTTAGGAATCAAGGCATAACAGGTGGAACCAAAGAACCTTGAGATGCCTTACCGAAGGAATGTGGTGATACCACATTTCATATGGAGTCTTTTTTTTAAGAGCATGAGATGGACACTTGTTTTTGACATAAACTGCACATAGAACTGCATCAGCCCAAAACATCAATTTAACATTCTTGAAAAACATCATGGAACAAACCATATTTAGGAGTGTCCTGTTCATTCGTTTAGCCACATCGTTATATTGGGGATTGTATGGAACCTAATTTGCACGAAACGGGGAAACGTTTCTGAGTTTCCTAAACCGGGATGATACGAAATAGGCCCTCAAAAAATGGAAACGCCGTATATAAAAAAATTAAAATATATATATATATATATATATAGTTTTAAAAAAAATAAAGCATTATAAAGCATTTAAAAAAAAATAAAGCATTAAAATAAAAACACAGAAAATCATCTTAATTCTATTTGGAGAAGGCAAAAAAGGCCTTAACTAAAACTAACTAGCAGTTTGGGGGTCCCTTGGCCCCCTTTTTTTGCCTAATCTCTTTAAAATCCGCGAAAACTAGCCAGTACGGGCACGGTACGACCCCAAAACACCGCTGGCCGTACCGTACGACGTTTCCCTTTCGAGAAACGCCGTACGGTACGACCGACGACGTTTTGGGGCCGTACCGTACCATATCGGCCTCGGAAACAGGGGGGCGTTTCTTGCAACATAATATGGAACTGTGGTTTGATGTTTGATACCATGTTGGCCAAGGTAGCTTTCAAATTCATTAGATGTAGATTCTCTTCCATTATCAGTGCGAAGAGAGCCAATACAAGACTGAGCTTCATTTTGAATCCATACATGAAATTTTTTAAATGTTTCAAAATCTTGTGATTTATCTTTCAACAAATACACCCAACACATTCTGGTGTAATCATCAATAAAAGTCGTGATATATTTGTTTCCATGGAAGGAACAAGCATAGGTCCGCACAAATCAGAATGAATCAGTTCAAGTTTTCTACATGCTCTGAAAGTAGAATCATGAAATGGCTGTTTTCTATGCTTTCCAAGGATACGAGCATCACATTGTTTCAGTTTCCTAGGAATAATAGGCAAACCAAAAACACCATTCTTTCTTAATAAACAAAGACTGTCATAATTGATATGACCAAATCTAGCATGCCACAAAAGACTAGATGACATATACCTTCACTGTGATCAGTGAGGTATGCAACATTTTGTGTATGGGCAGATGTGCCATTCAACTTCAACAGCCTTCCATCTTCCATTCCGGTCATAACAAGCATGTTATCAGAATCCTTTCGTATTTCAACTTTGCCACCGATCATATGAACAGAGTGGCCTTGCTGTTTGATGTGCACAAGGGACAACAAGCTCCTTTGCAGCTCAGGAAGATAGAGTACATTGTGCAGAAGAAAATCTAGGAGCCTAGGCAACTTAAGTTTGATGGTGCCCATTCATGAAGGTTTGAGATTTTATTTATCTACAAAGTACACTACGTCATCTACATTGCCATCGAAGTCTTTGAAGAAATCTCTTCGAAATGTCATGTGGGAGGTTGCACCTGTGTCAAGAAGCCATGCATCTCCCCAAGAAGCAAGTGAAGCGTTAAATAAATCTTCAGTTACTCCTACATTGCAATGGGAAACTATGTAACGAGCAGGTGTTTTACCTTCCGTTGGTTCTAAAATTTTACTTCTGTCTTCTTTCTGATTCTGTCTTTCTTTAGTCTTCTCCCATGGAACTCTGTAGTCAGTGGCTTCATGTGACCCATTCATTCCGCAACGAGTCCAATGAATATCGGATTTTTCATGGGGATTATGCCAACCCCCCTGCCTCTGAGCTTCTTCTTGCTTCGTCTTCTCTTACTGCCTCCATGCTGTCTATTAAATGTAGTGCTTCCAAAGCCTATGCCAAGAGAATATAAGGGCGACAATTCAAATATTGGGATTCAAACTATATGTAAGCGAAACAACTTGTTTGCACAAAAGAACACACCAACATTACCAACAAAAATCGGGTCAACAAAAAATCTCTTATCCTCTTTTTGTCTTGGAAAATTTGTACATATTGGAGTTAGAAAATTCAATTGCAAATGTTTGTGATCCAAGAAGTCGTTACCAGTGCATGGAGTTTTCCTCTCATTGGCGTTGCACAACGAATTGGTGAGAAAGGCGCTAGACAAAATCCTTCTTTTTCTATTGTATCTCAAGTTTTAGTTGTAGATGGCCTCTGACGATTTGTATGAGTATGAGGTCGCGATACCAGCAGTCGTTGAGCAATGCGACTGGTGATCCGGTGTTTAGTCGAGGGTTTAAGGTGTGCCAATATTCTTGCAGTGTTATGTCGAAGGCTTTGAGTTGAATGTAGTAGCTCCATATGCTCTTGCTTCAACACATCAAACTCTTTCATATTAGAGAGCAGGGTTGTTGCCTGTGATATGCATTTAAACATTATTATAGTGAACTAGCATATTGGATAAGTGATCCACGCCACGATACGATTTTCGAAGGTTCATCTGGTTCAAGTTGCTGTGCAACTCTTCCACATCGTCATCGTATATGCAGAGTTTTGATACAACAGTCGGCCTGCTATCAGATTCAAAATACCAGTGCATTGTGGATCTGCAATACAACCCGAGTTACGACTGGAGATACCAACAATTGTTAGTTTGAGATTCTAGGGTTTGTAGTGTGCACACAACAACGACCACAAAATGGAGCCCGCGAACTGGTCCAAGAGCCAGGTCGAGCTATAAAATTCACTATATAGTGCAGGTCGGGCGAATTTGATCCAGTGAGAGAGACAAAATGAGGTCGGGCAAATTTGATTTTGTAAGAGAAATTTAGGGTTGCGAGGAGAAAGGTCGCGAGTCGGTTCTGGTGCAATGGCAGTGTGAGATGTAGCTGGATTCGAGGTAAAAAATT
Source organism: Picea engelmannii (assembly GCA_009831015.1). Lineage (NCBI taxonomy): Eukaryota > Viridiplantae > Streptophyta > Pinopsida > Pinales > Pinaceae > Picea > Picea engelmannii. The sequence continues at coordinate 572,534 of ML784462.1, read as the reverse complement.
TCAGAGAGAAAGAGCGACGTAGAGATTAGGGTTTAGGAAAAAAAATGCACAGAAATTAGGGTTGAATACTACGTTGCTAGGGTTTACCTTACGACGAAATAACTTCATGATCGAATAGCTTCTCATTAGACTGTAACGCAGATTGGAATGCAGACTGGAATCGGCTAGAGGGTAGAGGGATAGACAAGGGCGTTTCAACATGCTGGGAAAACATTGGGGAATCTACTCATGGAGTTAATAGCACTGACTCTGATACCACTGTCAGGCCAAGAGTGGGCAAAAATCATAACTCCACGGGATGTGTTTGGCATTAGCATAACAGGTGCATAAATACAAATCAAATGACTGTTCGTCTTCCAGAACTGAAGACGTTTCCTAGCACCTACGATTCTTCATATTTACAATATTGTTACAAGTAACGCAATCCCAAGGATTATGTGTCCAACACTCTATAAATGTTTAATAGCTAAAAAGAAATGAGGCTATTAATGTTCAACAAATAACCATAATAAATAGATTAAAAAACTCATCTAAAAGATCTTACACAACTTTTTTTTCAAATTTCTAAATTTTTTATTCATTTTATTTTTAACCATTAAATTCATTTTTTTAAAACTGGAACATGAAAATTTTATATTAATTTAAGAGGTTGTAGCTAGTGCTAACAACAATATACAAAAATACTACTTCAGAGTTTCAGAGCCTAGTGACAAACAACACTCTGATATTATATAACAAAGTTTGCAACAAACTATAAAATAGACATTCTAGATTCTCTTGCATGTAGCCTGCTTAACAAAAACACCTAACATGCTTATGACTCTAAAAATCATTAATGTTAACGAAAAACATGTAGACTCTTTGCTTCTTCCCAACCAACATCTAAGAAAGGAGAGTGCTGCTGCTTGATGTCCATTGGTTCCTTGAGTTGATGAACCGTCTCTTCTTCCTTCAATTCAGCTCGAGTAGAGTTGATTGAAACCTTGTTGTTTGATGTAGAGGAGAGAGAATCCTTTTGAAGATTGAGAGCCAAATTCCACAACATACTACATTCCGCTTCCAAGATATCAAGCTTCTGTTTTTGATGGACCAGGAAATTCATGATAGATGCATGCTAAGAAACATAGTGGTGTTCATTCTTGTGCACTTTGGTTGTGATAGAGAACAGAGAGGTCCTGTTGGACTGTATATATTCCTCATGTTATCCTCTTGAATTCCAAGACATCTCTATTCTCCATAGTTGCACTCTGAGGATAGAATCCTGCAATCCAAACTAGGTCGAGAAAGACAAGACCAGAGCGAAGGCCTCGACCCAAGAAAGTGAAGGAGGAGGCTACAGACACCTCATGCATCCACAGAGGTCTGAAACTAGAACTGAGCTGCTTCACCAGTGTTACCTCACAAATTACACTGTAGAAGGCTATCCATAAGAGAGGAACACAAAAGAAGTAGACCAAGGAGAGGCAAAGCTGAGAGAAAAAACCATATACCCGAGTCACTTGCTTTGGAGGCTCTTCCAAAATGCTTTCACTAGAACCAAAGTACTAGAGAACTAGAGAACCTAGGAACCATACCTATAACACAAGAGCCAAACCAACAACCTTTCCTACAATCCTAAAAGAATTTCTCACAATTGACATGAAATAGCCAGAATCCCAGGCAAATCGCCCGAATTCACTTATCTGGAGGCCTGACACCAAAAGATTCCAACTGCAAATGTTCCCAATTCCCTTCCTCCCATATTCCATTATCCCACAGTGCTGTTGCTGTTTCATGCTAAGGCATTTAATACTTAGAGCCAAGGTTAAAGCCCGCATGTGAGATAGGTTGGGTGTTGTCCACGATATCCTCATCCCAATATGACTGAGTTGATATGTATGATGTTGAGTCATGTGAGCAGTAAATGCTGATTGACGTGTCTAGTTAATCCAACCTTAGGGGATGTTGCATAGTGAGAGGATCCCATTTTGCTCACATTCACTTTTGGTTAATTTAGTGGCCTTCTTGGCCCAAAGATCATCTTCACAATTGAGTTCTCGCTTCACATGGAAGAAGGAGATCCTACCTAATGTGCTTGCCTCCTTTTTTGCTTGGGCAATGACTATAGCAAGCTTGCTATCCACCGGAAAAGACTTCCCAAGCATAGCTTTAATGATCACCATGGAATCACCTAGGATGACCAATGAATTGATCCTTGATTCCTTAGCCAGTTGGAGACCTTTTAGAAGGGTGTATGCTTCTGCTAGATTATTTGGTGCTATCTTGAGACCCCAAGCATATGATGCTACTTTTTTTCCTCTGGCATCATAAAGAATCCCCCCATCCTGCCACCCCTAACATTAATTTCATTTTTAATTGTTTCATGAGATTTTGTTTTTTCAAAGATTCAGACCAGTTAAGACGGCCGTGATAACTATGTTCAGATATACTCTCACTGTCCTCAATTTTGGCCAAACAAAGTTATGCATTCTCACATTAATAACTTTTGTTATGCATGCTTGCATTTATGGTGCTGTCATTCATAATATCCTTTGTAACTCCACACATCTTCATTGTTTAGTGACCCTCACTCATAAGTGTTACTCGTGAAGATTATAACTTCTCTTTTTCGTAAAAAATGGAATTGTTAATGGAATCACTAGCTATAAAATGGTTCTTAAGTATTAGGGTAGGGGATTTTTGTGAAATGTGCTATTCCAGGTAACCTGGAAGAGATTATTGATGCCAAGAGCAGACTCTATACTACCTTAGAATGCCTGAGTGGGAGTTTAACTTTCTCAGGAAAATTTCAGGCTTTATGTGCCTAGAATTTAGAGCATTCAAATGTTGTTGTAATTGTTGTTGGTTGTTTTCTTAATATTAGTGCTATAATATCTCTTATCAAATTTACTGCTAGAAAGTTACTAAAATTTTTGTTAACAGTGTTAAATTTGCTGTTGCTGGTTTTACTATTATTTTTTCTGTTTTTGTCTGTTGTTTGCTGCTATTGACCTCTAACTGTTTCAAATTTTCAAAGAGAAAAAATTAGATGCCAAATACGCATATTGCTCATTCAAAATTTTCCGCTTTTGCTAAATAAACTTGCTGCTTTCTACCAACCTATTAAATTTGGATTGTTCTTATGTGGATAAGTCCAACCCAAAGTAGTAGAGTTTCCTAATGTCTTTCCCACACCCAACAAATTGTCCATCACTTCATCCCTAAGTTCATTGGTCACAATCAAGTTATAAACACATTCTTGCGGCTCCTTGCATGCCTTGGGTCGTCCTAGTCCTTAATTTACTTACTAAAACCCGAGAGTGGATGATTTCCCTCATTCAATTTTTCAGTTTAGGGTGCCTCCAACTCAAGACTCTTCAGGCTCCTTATCGATGATAATAATAGTCCTTGTGCTCTCTTTAATTTCAGTGCAACTATTCTCGGTGCCATAAAACAACTCAGACATAAAGAAACAGAGAGTTGAATTAACAAAGAGAATGATTCAAAGAGGAGTGAGACTGAATTTAACAACTACCGGCAACCTCCAAGGATATTCCAACACAGCCTGTCCTTATTCAATTCACAATGACAGCCATCATGGTTCGTCAAAATTATTTTGATAACTATATACTTTATTATTGTGTCATACAAAATATTTCGAAAGAAGATAACTCCAAATCCAGAATATTTTGATGAAGAGTAGTTATAAACTTGTAATGTATAACCTTCTTGTTGATAACAGGCCTTGACGAATGATTCAATCACCAATTTTTACAATATTCAACCACCAACTTTTATAAATATTCACTTAAATTAAAAGAACTTTGATTCCAATCCTCACGTGGTTTTGCACTGATAAATTGATTAGAGTGAACACCTGATCACTGATCTTCTTGATTCATGAGGGATGCCAGAATAGAATATATTGGGGGTGTTATCACAGGATTTGTACTTGTGCCAAGCCCTCCACAAGATCCCAATCTTGTGTAACAATTGGAAGTTTCTACCACTGTCAGTTAAGTAGACACTTCCCTCATTTTAGTGATGGAAGAAGGTCCAACAGAAGGTAGCCTTCCCTGGTGACCTCAAGGGATCAAATAGCAAGATTAGCCGAGCCTACAGCCCCCTATATTGATCACCTAAATGTTAGATCTAGGTCTAGGAGAGGTGAGGAAGGCAACGAGGTAATTGGTTCACCTGTACAAGACAAATAACAATCCAAAGCATAATATAGACAATTCCCAAGTTATATGACTCATTAATGACCTCTTAGACACTAGATAAGCAAATAAACCAATTGCTATTGCAAATTACAACAATAAGGCAATGTATAACACCAATTAATCTTTTGTAACAGCAATAGGAAAAAGTACTCAGAAATATAACAATTCATCATATAAATAAAGCCTTCAACATGTGCAACAATATCCAATTGCTAGATCTGAATTCTGAGAATCTTTAGCCACTATTCCAAGTAAGTATGCAGCAATTAAAGTAAACCCTAGTGGCTGTAGCAAACTTTTATAACAATAGCAATAAATATTATTTGTTTACTAGGGTTAGTCAAATTGTTTTAGGAAAGAGAATACTAATTCTAAGAATGTTTTCACCACAAGGAGAGTCGTAGACTAGTGCCGTTGCCTTTTCAAGGGAAAATGTAGTCAAGCATGAAACACTTGAAGAAAGACTTAGATGATCAAGAAGAATGAGATTCAAACCCCAAGGTGAAAGACTTATCCAAGTCGCTATGCCAAGAGAAACCCTAGTTGTAACAAGATATCATCCAAGAAAAGCAAAGTATCCACAAAAAGATCCTCCTCCAAGAGTAGTGCACTAGATCCAAGAGACAAGAAGAGTAGAGCGAATTTTTTCTAGAGCTTCTCCTCACAAGTGTGAGGGGATGTGTTGATGATAAAATGAAATGAGCACTCCCTCTATTTATATGAGGTAAATGAGTGTTATTGTCCACAAAATGTTATAATTTCAAGTTACAAGTGGGGCCAATCCCTCCAAAATAGCCTCTACAACAATAATAAATGCAAATATAAATCATAAAACCACATGTGTGATGACGTCAAGCCTCCTAAAGGTGAATGGGGGCCTCCCAAGGCCATGTGTCATCATCCAAAGTGCAAGCAAGGTTGAAGAATTGCCATGCCACCTCAAACCATCATGTGGTGTCCATGTGGCAGGAAAACCCCAACATCTCCATCAAGCCCGAGCATGACGTCATCATCAAAAGGCCCACCGTCCAAGGTGTGAAGGATGGTATGCATGGTGGAGGAGGGTGTACATCATCTTTGCATGCCGTCGAAGCCAAACCAAGTGCAACGTCCTCCATCAAATGGTTGGGTAATGTGTGGGTGCACTGTCCAGAGTATGGGCTCCTTGCCCATAAGTGTGCCATCATGACTATATCTGTTAAAATCAAGGCCATCTATCCATCGTCCAAGGTCCAGAGGATGTGAGAGCTAGTATCTGAATGTGTCGAGCCACTGGGTGACTCAATGTTCTGCATCACACATGCCATATCTTGCAATAATGGCACAGTGTCTTGGGTGAAAGCCTGGGGCATTCTTCAAGAACCATGTCAGGGGCATTCAGATCAAAACAAAATATGAAATCAAGTAAAGCCAATGTTCATAAGATATACCAGTTCTTAAATCATGTAAAGTAAGTTGTTACTTAAGATATAAACCAGTTTTACTGGAAGCTTCCCCCCCGCTTCGAAGCCTCGAAGCTCGATCCGGGCAGGTGCATCCAGGAAGCTCGAGCTGAAGCGTGCTTCACTCACGCTTCCAAGGAAATCCCGCATGCTTCCAAGGGGGAATGAGGTGTTTTGGTGTGCAACTGAGGGTTATTTTGCCATACTAGTGTTATTTAAAGAGGTCCCCACCCCCTCCATTTCACCCACCCTAGTAATTAATGGTAATGTTAAATTCTTAAAGTAAAAGGATGAAAACGAAATATAACATTACCATTAATTGTTTCAGGATGTTTGAGAGTGGTTCTGACCTCATTGGACTTCATATGGAGAAAGTAGAATTTTAGGTCCCATTCAAAATTTAGCAGACTTAACAGTTTTCAGGATTTCAAGATTGGCAAGATTGCAATGTTTCCACTAGATTCTATCATGTATGAGGGTATGGAACTGGCATTTAATCAAGAGAACCAAGCCCTTTATGTACCTCGATGTTGGTGGCATTGATTGTTGAACTCTTTTGTCACGACCCCAGTAAAAATGTACCCTTCACTCAAGTATAAACTCTTATGTTGAACTCTTCTCTTTGTCATCATGTCAGGTGACTAAGTGGTGTATGTGCACACCAACCTCCGTCTTATATACATATTATAGGCAGAGGGAAGAGTGGTTGAAGGGAAAGACAAAGATGTGGGATGTGTTTCTTGATGATATGGGTTTGAACAACAGTGTTGAGTTGGCATTAGCCAACTTGGATCTTAATGAGCTAGTGCTAGAGTCGGTCACTTTTGATGATGGTGATCCTCTTGAGGGGTCATCCTCCACATCAACAAATGCACGGATTGCATTGGATATAGGGGAGGAGGAGGAGGATGGACTCATGATTGGTTAGATGGACTCAATTCAACCACTACCAAGATTGGCTAGAATCTAGAATCTAGATGGTTGATGCTCGAATGATTAATCATTGATGAATTATGTAGTATGGATGCCATTTCTATCTATATTGATGTACAAATATGCATGTTTTCATATATTTTGCAGCTAATTTGTCTTTCTACATATTGTTTTGAATATAAATGCAATATATATATATATATATATATATATATATATATATATATATATATATATATATATATATATATATATAANATATTGTTTTGAATATAAATGCAATATATATATATATATATATATATATATATATATATATATATATATATATATATATATAACAGACGCTTCCCGGATGCTTCGCTTCCGAGGATTTTTGGAAAATGACGCTTCCGACGCTCCTACTTACTAAAACGCTCTCGCTTCTGGCAACACTGATATAAACCACATGCATAATTCACATCAAGTATCCCCTTCAAATTTCACATTAGCTTAGGACTTTATGTAAGTTGACAAATTTGAATATGGGAGGACCTTCATCTGACCCTATTAGGTGTGCCAACCAAAACAGTGAAAGAAAAACACAAGTAGAGGGATATGTCCCGGGGGAAGTAGTGAAAGAAAAGACTCTTCAAATGTAGGTGTGTCAATGGTACGTGTTGGGCTTACTTGATGGCTTATAGTGTCATTGAGTCCATTTCTATGAGTGCCTTTGTGGAGGGTGCACTTGCTCTTGAGTTACCACTTTCTAAACGCTACGTTTTTCCAAACCTCTTCATTTTCCTTTTTACTGTCCTCTTATCCTATTTGCAAGCCCCCTTTATAAGATTTCAAGTTATAACATCACTGCTTTGGGACTGGGGCGAACGCGGAAAGGGTAGAGCTCAAGTTTGGACTGGTTTTTGAGAGTCCGTTGCTATTCTTTCTTTCTTTCTTTATTCTTCTTTTGCTTAGCAACTACAATCAACCTCTAGGCCTTCAACCCCTCTTCTCATGAGAGAATGGACCATGACCCATTATTGAAGTTTAGTGCACTGTGACAGGCTCCAGATGGAAAGTGTTAAGTATGGTGGGGAAATGGAACGTTACCCTTGTGACTGTAATGTCCCCCACCTCTTAGAGAGGTGAGGAGGAGACTCAGTGGCCTGGGCACCCCCACTAGGTCATAGTCTCACACTGAAGGGGGGGAAAGTCAAGAAGTTAAAAGTTATATTTTTAAGTTGACTTAAGAAAGGTAAAGGATAAAGGAGTAATAGATAACTCAACAGAAGAATAGAAGATTAACCCTGGGAGTTAACCTAACTCAACAGAGAATTAGAAGGAAA
>ML784462.1:477427-487456 GCA_009831015.1 Picea engelmannii | reverse complement strand
CCTCCTTTTGGTCTCCTCATCCCAACCCTAAAAGATCAATGGCCTAGATTAGATCTAGCCATGTCTAATCAATGGATGAGATCAACTCAAATAATCTCACTAAGGAAACCCACTTTCCTTAGTTGCTTTATGTCTATTAATTCCCCACATTGTGGATTAATTGTCACTTTATGACTTAAGTGACATATTTCACTTTTGACTTAAAACTCCTAAGTCAAAGTGAAATTAGAATCATAAAGTAAAGTATGAGGGTAAAAGTCTTCCCCCTTTGTGCTTAGAGACTCATAAGCACATGGGGACCACTTTCCAAGGTATCCAAATCTCAACATAAGTGTCCTAGGCATGCTAATGGACACACTAAATACCCAGATCAACCTTATTTGTCTTATAAGTATGACTTAGGAAGTCAGCAAAAATTCTGTTTTCAGTGGTTTGTGGGGCCCAGTCTAGTGGGGTGCACCACTTAGTGGAGTATGGGGTCCAGCCAAGGGGGGGCATACCTTTTTGGAGCGTTGGAGGCTGGAATGGGCACACAATTGAAGACATAAAGGTGGCTGAAGGTGAGATAAAGAGAGGGGTTGAGGGTGAGGGACACACATTTTTCTCATTTGTGAGTTGAGCAAGTGAGTTGAAGGAGGGCGCTAGGCTGAGGCATTGTTGGCTGAGGAAGAGGGCAAGAGCAGAGTTGAAGAAGGGTGATTTGGTTGGACCGAATCTGCAAGGGAGAGCAGGGCCGTACAACAAGCATTAGTCAAGCAGAAAGCAGGCCGTACAACAAGAAGAAAGAGGGCCAAATCTGACTGTACTACTTCAGCAGAAGAGGCCGAAAATCAGAGGCCGTACAGGACAAATTTATGAGTAGAAGAGGGCCGAGAGGGAGGCCCGTACATGCCATACTATACAGGGCCGTACATGTTGTACTTTACTGGGCCATACAGCCTCACCTTGGCTGGGTTGTACTGCTGCATAGTGTACTGATTTTGTTGTAAGAAATTCTGAGTTTTTCTGCTGTAATTTCTCTTTCCTCTGAAGCCAATAAAGCCTCTCCTTTGCTGGTTTTCCCCACACTCGGGTTACCGGGGTATTTCTGGTGTACATGTCTATTATGTGCTTGGTTTTCTGAGTATTCTTCTGCTGTAATTTTCTGGTTTAATAACTCAGTTGTAGGTGATTAGTATAATTTATGAATTTATATCAACAAGTATAAATTTCTGGTTAAAGTAAATTATTGGCTGTAATTTCATGTGTTGAGTTGTAGAAAGTTAACATGGTATCAGAGCTCAACCTCTAAGTACAGAAATAGCAAAGTTATTTGCTGTGCAGACCAGGAGATGAATCAACAAGTGGGACGTGTGACTAGAAAGTGTGTGGGAGTCAGAGCAACTGACTCAAATGGCCAATGCAGGCTTAAGGTTCGAAGATAGGCTGGAGGGTGCCTCCAACTTTAGTCCATGGAGGGAGCGAATGGTTTTCTGTTAGAATAGAATGGATTGTGGGAGTTTGCTGAAGGGAAAGCAGTACTACCAGCTGATCCAACACAACAAGCAACCCATCTCAAGAAGGATGTGAAGACAAGGAGGATAATAGTTGATGGAGTCAAAGACAACATTATTCCTTATCTTTCTGGTAAGAAGACAACTAAGGATATGTGGGAGGCCCTAGTGAAGTTGTACCAGTCTAATAACCAGAGCAAGAAGATGCTTCTTAGAGAGAAGTTGAGAAGCACGAAGATGGTCAAGGGAGAGTTAGTGGTTACTTACCTCACAAAGTTCACTTAGATCAGAGATGAATTGACAGCTGTGGGAAAGGCCATGGACGAGACTGAGTTGGTGAGGACGGCCTTGAAAGGCTTCACCAAGCAGTGAGAAGTGTTTGTTCAGGTAGTGGTTTCTCGGGAGAAGCTCCCCGATTGGGAGAGGTTATGGGATGACTTCACCCAGGAGGAGCTGAGAGTTGATGCCACTCAGGCTAGCTAGCCAAAGAGTGAAGAGGAGGAGAATGTGGCTCTTCATGCGAAGAAGAGCAGTGGAGGAGGTTCAAGGGACATAAGCAAAGTGAAATGCTTTGCTTGTCACAAGACTGACCACTATTCTAGCTAGTGTCCCAACAAGAAGAAGGAGGAGGCACATGTAGTAGCAACAACATCTCTACTAAGATAGATGAGTTTGCAAATAAATTCGAGGAGGAATTTTCTCTGGTCGCCTCTCTTTCGAGCAACAGTGCTTGCAGAGTTGGAGGACATTGGGGCATGGTTCCATATGATGGGAATGAGGTCGATGTTCCTTCGTGTTTCAGAGACGGGCTCAAACTTGCATGTGAGGAGTGGGGCTAACACCATGCATGCAGTGAAGGGGGTTGGATGCATCAGATTCCAACTAGAATCAAGTGGTTCTTTGGAGGTGGATGAGGTGATGTTTGTACTAGAGTTGAAGGTTAATTTTCTCTCAGTATCAATTTTGGAGGATATGGGGTATGCAGTGATGTTCGAGGATGGATAGGTACTCATACGGTTAGAGGGAGCGACCTTGGATGCAACAGTGAGGCTTGGCATCAGGGAGGGTATGATGTACAAGGTGTCGGGATAGCCTGTAGTGGGGTCCAAGGGGATCTTGGATCAGAGATCAGTATCAGTGGATGAGTCTAGTGGACGAGTGGCTTCATCCAAGACTGTTAGCTGGTATGACATGACATTGATGGATGAGCAGAGAAGGGTATCAAATCAAAGTGCAACAGAGGTAGCAGGAGGGTCTTCCAATTCAGAGGGAGCAGCTACAACAACAATAGATTTGATGGGGTCAGAGATTGATCCAGGTGGAGACACCTCCCTCGCTAAGAGGAAGTGTTAGTTTTGTAGCTCAGTAGGTGTCTCAGCATGGGCCTAAGTGTCCTAGGCATGCTGACGGACACACTAAATACCCAGATCATCCTTATTTGTCTTAGCCTAAGTTTGACTTAGGAAGTCAACAAAAATTATGTTTTTGAGTGGTTTGTGGAGCCCAATCTAGTGGGGCGCACCACTTAGTGGAGTATGGGGTCTAGCCAAAGGGGGGCACACCTCCTTGGAGCATTGGAGTCTGGAATGGGCACACAATTCAAGACAGAAAGGTGGCTGAAGGTGAGATAAAGAGAGGGGCTGAGGGTGAGGGACACACATTTTTCTCATTTGTGAGTTGAGCAAGTGAGCTGAAGGAGGGCGCTAGGCTAAGGCATTGTTGGTTGAGGAAGAGGGCAAGAGTAGAGCTGAAGGAGGGCCCTTTGGCTAGGTTGAATCTGCAAGAGAAAGCAGGGCCCTTTAGCTAGGTTGAATCTGCAAGAGAAAGCAGGGCTGTATAGCAAGCATCAATTGGCCAAAAAGGAGGTCGTACCAGAGGCCGTACAACAACAAGAAAGAGGGCCAAATCTGGCCGTACTACTTCAACAGAAGAGGCCGTATAGGCCAAGTTTCTGAGCAAAAGAGGGTCGAGAAGGAGGGTCGTATAGGCCAAATTTCTCAGCAGAATAGGGTCGATAGGGAGGGCCGCACTTTACTGGGCCGTACAACCTCATCTTGGCTGGGCCGTATTGCTAGATAGTGTGTTGATTTTGCTGTAAGAAATTATGGGTTTTTTTGTTGTAATTTCTCTTTCCCCTGAAGCCAATAAAGCCCCTCCTTTGCTAGTTTTCCCAATACTGGGGTTTCCAGGGTATTTTTGGTGTCCATGTTTATTATGTGCTTCATTTTCTGAGTATGCTTCTGCTGTAATTTTCTAGTTTAATAACTCAGGTGTAGGTTGTTAGCATAATTTCTGAATTTATATCAGAAAATATAAATTTCTGGTTAAAGTAAATTAGTGGTTGTAATTTCATGTGTTGAGTTATAGAAAGTTAACCTAAGTTACCGGATCCGTTGGGGGTAGGCGCAGGATCTGTGGTTCTGCGAATCCGAAATGGATCCGGATCCGGATCTGTCTGGATCCGTGTAGGATCCACCAACGACACGATTCTATGTTATTCAGAAACGCATCCCGCGTGTTGGAGCCGTTTCGCTCAGTTCAAAGGTGGATCCGACAAAAGATAACCCCAGCACGTGCGGATACCCTGTAATGCCCCCATTTTGGGACATTATAACATTTCAACATTTTAGAGTGTTATGCCTACCCGAGTAGCCAGATAGGGGTGAGAGAGAGTTCGGGAGATATTGAGGGGTTTATTTGGGCCCGATTTGTATCGTTCATCATCAAGACCCATTCCGCACAATTGGGCTTTGGTTCCGTTGTATTCCGACGATTTCCGTAATTTTGAGTTATTATGGGTCATATATTAATTAAATTCACTAAGAAGGTCATAATGGGCATATTACTTGGAGAAACCTCTTAGTGTAATAACTCATTGGAATCGGGAGGAAGAGCATTACAAGATAAGCTGATGAGAAGTGACTTTCAGTGGCCGAAGAAGCCATCAGGATGGATAAATCACTTTTTAGAGGCAAAATGGTTAATTAATTAATTAATTAAGTGATTTAATCAAGGAATAATAAAATAAAGTAAAAGTCACTTGGAGGGAAAAGGTCAACAACGAATTAGGGTTTCGGGAAGCTATAAAGGAAGGGTAAAGCATCCTAATTCATTATGCATTGTTATGATTTGATGTTGAGAGTTCTCAAAGGAGGAAGAGAATCGACCTTGACTGTTTTGTGGATTTCTGGAGGAAACCACCACCATTGATCAGTTTCGGTGTTGAGAGACACACCCTAGCCCATCGGAGATACCATCCAGGTATTTCACTGTGCTATTCAGGAGTATCTAGTTGTAGTGTGCGCAACTCATCCAGTGAGGGCGCAAGTAAGATTGAAGGTTTGTGGAGCTGCACGAGGTCCGAGCTTAGATTGCAGTTTCCTTCCGACCCATTTGAGATCTAGCCAGGGCGCTTAGATTGAGCCACTTTCCATCAGATTCTGATGGTGGAATCTTGCAGGGCGCATCATCTAGCCATTTAGGGCACAACTCTTCCGACATGACATTTGAGGTTGCAGACGGAGCATCAGAGCAGATCCGGGGAAACCCCCCTGACCCAGTTCTTCATTTGGCAAGACGATCGTTTTGAGTCCTATAGTAGCTGATTTCGTTGGTGGAATCATTTGGGGCGCATCCAGTGTCTCAGGAGGTGCGCAAACCCCCCAGGGGTCGAGATCCAGTGCCTCAGAGACCAGATCTGACATCCGACACTCATCCATTTTAGTCTAGAGGCCAGGGCGCTTCTATTGGGACAGTTTCCAGCTCATTCCGACGGGTCTAACCTTCTGGACGAGTTTTCCAGCTTGTAGCAGTTACCGTACTTGTCCGGAATCGCCTATTTTTCTGATCTATCCGTGCATGCATCAAATTTGCCTTCATCTTCTGATCACAGGTATTTTTATGCTATTTGCTTGTATTCCAGTGAAGATCCATGAGATCTAATTGACGACTATACTCTATATTTCCAGTATGTTATTGTATTTCCATGCTTGAGTCTCATAATACATATTATTGGGCAGTTGATGTTCTTTATTTTCGCATGCATCCTCTATATACTGTTTAAACCATAAATATACAACATGCACATGCAATAACCATAAACATCTCAAACACACAACTGAAACGCATCTGCAAACCCCCGGAGTATCAGATTTGAAGATAAAACGCATCCAGAAACCCCCAGTGTATCAGATCTGCGAGACAGAACATTAGATCAGTAGCAAATATCTTGATTAGTGGGATCATGTATATTTCATACCCAGGGCTTTAACTTTTGGCGCTTTATTTTAGGGCGAGTTTTTTGGCGTTTTCTATTAGTGTTTTAACACTTGTCTAAACCCATGACCCTACCCCACTTTCGAAACGCAGCAGCTGTTTCGACTTTCGAGGGATTTCTAATAGTTGAGTGAGTTTTTGACTTTCGATTTTTCAAGAGAGTTCGGGTTGGCAAATGAATGTTGAGCGATTGTGCTAAGTGCTGACTGTGTAGCAGAGTTCGGGCTGGCGATTGTTTAGGAATCAATGGAGAGTTCGGGTCGGCAACTGTTCGAGAATCGAGAATCAACAGAGATTTCAAGAAACTTCCAATAGAGTTTGGGATAGTATTTTTATTAAATTAATTTAAATATAGTGCTAGTTCAAACTACTATTACTATTAGTGCTAGTTAGAACATTATTAATTTAAATTTTATTTAAAAGTTAGAACCCCCATATAGCTATTTAGTATTTTTAATAAAATCATAAATAGCATGGCGTAAAGCAAGTCTTAATAATATTAATTATTAATTAATAAAATAAGTCCCAAGTATTAATTAATAATTAATAAAATAGTATTAATTAATAATTAATAAAATAGTATTAATACTTTTACATATTACTATTATCTTTTTTGTTAATAATAATAATAATAATAATCTATTTATAAGGTCATATACATATCCTACCCCCTCTGGATTTGAACCTATGACCTCCAAGGAAGAAACACATGCTCTTAACATCATTTCAGTGTTCAAATTTATAAATTATCTAATGATTTCAGTTCTAATGTTGTGATTCATGAATGGTTTTGATTCTGAATTTAGAATATGTTTTTAAAATTTTTTAAAATATTATTATATATTTGTGTACTTGACGTATCCTCACCATATCCGGATCCTGGCTTTTCAAAAATCTGGCGGATCTGTATCCATATCCGTATCTGGATCCGTTTCCGTATCCTGGTAACTTAGAAGTTAACAAACAACACAGAGATCTATTACGAGCTCAAGCCTTTGCAAAAATTTCGAATGTGAACCTCTGTCACCAAGTTGGAGAAATAGTTCTTTAAGCTGCGACTTTCTATATTTTGATCCTGTATGCACATAGCCTTTATCCAAAGGGAAAATTGCTGAATCATGAGCAATGATAAACAAATAAGACAAGTCTGTATGGTCGTTGGGTTGGTATGGGGATTTATCTGCATTGGATCGACCCTGGAATATAGAGACAGGCTTAAACGCAGATTCCATGCAACGAACAATAATTTGTTCAGCAACAATGCTAACCTTAGCACCATTATTTAGATTGATATGTGCCCGAGAGCCCTCTCCTTTCTGTGCATCTTTGTTGATAACACCATCATGAATTTCATCCTTTTGCTGGCAATCCTTGTCTTGGTGGTAGGTCATCATTCCTTGTACATGTGAATCAACACATAGAGCAGATGTGGGGAAGCAAAAATCCTCTCATTGACTCACAAAGACTGGATCCCCATTGACCATATCAAGAATGCAAGATCGTCTGTCTTGAAGGTGCATACCAGCAGTAGAAGGGTTGCACTCTTCTGTTTGTATTTCATCAGGATCAAAAACTGTCATATCATCCTCATCCTTAGTATCATAAATGGGAGGGCTATCAAAATGCAGGATATAGGACCTGTGATTGTGTTGTTCAAAATTCAAATTCAAAAGGCGATTCTGAGCTGCTATATATATTATCATGACTTCCTACAGTTCTATCACCCTCACTTCTTGCCCAGACAGGATTAGGGTAATCAAAATACACTTCTTTGACCTTGGGAGTCTGCTCAAGTTTCAGCTCATCAATTATATCACCAGAAAATTTATGATCATCTACATCATATCTTCCAACTGATTGTTCTTCTAGTGCAATAGAATGAGTAGAATGTTGCATATCCCTGTCATCATATGTTGATCCCTGTAGGTAGTCTACAACAATGGCAGGGGGCTGTTCGTTCATGCTGAAGGTGGCTTGGTCCATATGCAAGGCAACAAAACTTTCATCTCCAAGGCAATTCAGATTTGAGACAGGCCCCTCTTCCCGATTACCTTCATGTGAATTAACTATGAAACCTGAGACACATGTGCAATCACATACCTGGTTTTTGGCAGAGATAGGGTCGGTCTATCATGGAGCTGGAAATGACAATGGGCTACCCCCACACTGCCCTGTCCGTGGCAATATTCAAATTTGAAACCAGGTCCTCATCCAACATTGAATCTAGGCTGTCTTCCTTCCTCTAGATCCTCCCATCCATCTTTTGCGATGTCAAGTTCTAGCTGCTTTGTAGATAGGATGATGGGTTGTTGAACAGTAGGTCTGTAGGGTTGTTTTGATAAGCTTGCAAGGCAGCCTCACATCTCTTTTTCTTTGAAGGCCAAGTTTGAGCAAAATGTCCCTGCCTTAAAATTCTTCAAACAACTACTCACAACCATGAAAACTGCAAAAAGTCTTGATGAAACCTGACACTGAAGATACACCCCTTGGACAAATTTTATCACACCATTCTGCTGCACTTCCTCTCAATGCATAGGAAAACAACTTCATCATAATGTCTTTGTGGATAGTATTTAGGTCCGCCATAAAATCGATGAAGTCCCAAACATGCTGAGCAGCCCTATGAGGTTGTCCATTGAAGGTCGGGATTTGCTCAAGCAACTTCAATGGAGGGGGCTTGTTGGGATACCTGGAATTTCCGAGGAATCCAAAGACCCAAATATAGCATCCATATTTTACTTGAAATATTGAATATGAGCAATTGAAATCTGAAAATGCATGTCTACCTCGTACCGATATCAAAGGTTGAGTTGCCAAGATGAACTTTCCTTCAAAGAGCCTTCAAAATTGATGGATGTGCTCACCTCTACTCTTCAAATTTGTAAGGAACAAGGGCTTTGTTCCTTTCTTGGATTCCCCATGTGAGAAAGAGATTTTCAATGCAACACTCTTACAAATGTGTCATGAAGCATAGTCTTCAAATTTCTGGGAGAATAGACTTTATCCATGAAAACAGTGCGAAAATGTTACCTTCCCAATTGTACTTAATCATAAAATCTCTAATTCACAAGGTACAACCTCAAGGGGGACCTATTAGGACTATCACCACTGTCAGTGTCACCTAAGCAACCTATTCTCTTCACTTTAGGCTGGTTCTCCTCTGGCACAAGGGGGGTATGCTTAGTAGGATTACTAAAGCTAAGCAATGGCACAAGGTGAAGTGAGAGTAGCGTCAGTAAAACAATGTTTTGGGATTTTAGGATTTGAAAAGAGGCGATGGAAGGAAGTAGAGATCAATGCCAAATCCAACAAGGGCAATGGAGTCCAGGTGAATCAAAGGTTGCTATGGAGTCGACAAGAAAACCCCTTTGAATTCAAATCATCATGTCCAATTAGGTGAATTCCAAATTTCAAATCATGGGTGCAAAATTTCCATGCGAGCTTAAGAGTCTCATTAATGAGATTCACAATAAAAACAGTATGCAACCTGTTGAGAACTGAGGATTCAAATGGGCATACTCCCTTGATACTACGGTGCTTTGCAGGTGCCTTCTTGACTTCAATACCATTTCGGGTTGTGTTGAGAGAAACATTTTCCAATGTTCTAGAATGAGTCACTAACTGATCCCAACACTGTCTCTCAAGGTTAACGACACAGAGATTTGTTACGAGCTCAAGTCTTTGCAATAATTTTGAATGTGAACCTCTGTCACTAGGTCGGAAAAATAGTTCTTTAAACCGCGACTTTCTATATTTTGATCCTATATGCACAGAGCCTTTATCCAAGTGGAAAATTGTTGAATCATGAGCGATGACAAACAAATAAGGCAAGTCTGTATGGTCATTGGGTTGGTATGGTGATCTATTTGCATCAGATCGGTCCTGGAATCAACAGATGGGCTTAAATGTGGATGCCATGCAACGCACAATATTTTTTTTAGGAACAATGCTAATCTCAGCACCATTATTCAGATTGATATGTGCTCTAGAACCCTCTCCTTTCTGTGCATGTTTGTTAATAGCACTGTTGCCGTCCTTATACACACTTGCAGACGTGAGCTAAGTCCTGCTCACTTAGTGTGTCCTCAGAGGCACAATGCCTAGGTTCACAGTCCACATTGTCACTTTGACTTGAACCTCTTCCGTCTAGGCTAACTCCTAGGGAAGCCAAGGGGGGTAGACCCTAGTTACTAGATGAGATTAATATTTAATGTTCTAGGAGTTGGTTTTAATTGGTTAAAAGGTCAGGGGGAATCTAGCC
>ML784462.1:407461-462358 GCA_009831015.1 Picea engelmannii | reverse complement strand
GGCCGGACTAGGGGAATGGGATAGATGTGCGGGATATAAGATGAAAAATGATAGTATGGTGGGAGCGGACGATGGCTCTGCAAATCCCCCTTGGTGGCTAACCAAAACCCATGAATACAAGCTTGCTAAGTCACCCCATCAATCACTCCAACAATGGTCAAGTGGATTAGTGTAAGATCCAAGTAGTCATCAGAAATGAAAGGAACCTAATGCATATATAAGAAGGTTATAACGATCAAACATGACACATACCATGATACCTTGGACCAATTACCTCATGGAGCAAGAGTCCTCTCTGATGCAAGTCCAAGCCGATGGTGATGGAAGCTGCTGCTGCTGACAGGACAAGTCTAGCGAAGAAGAAGAAACATGGGGCCCTCCAGGGCCATGCTCAGGTCAATCTTGGTCTCGGTACTTCATGTCTAGTACATGTGGGCCTCGAGACATGATCTCCTAGTTATCCCTAGATATCGGGGATAACAAGTATATGAAGAGAAAAGCAACCTAATTCCTCATTATGCAGTTTATGATTTGACATTTGAGCTCTGAAGAGAAAACACGGGTTTAGGCGAATTGGTGGAGACTGTGGATTCCAGGAGGAAGACACCCAGAGGTTGATTTCGGTGTTGAGAGACACACCCTAGTCACCGGGGAGATCATTCAGATCTTCCATCGAGTTACAACAACAATTATACAGGTTCATGCAACTAGTGCACACTTATCCAGAGGTTGAGGGTGTGTGAGATGAGGAGACACAGAGGATTAGCTTGTCCTGACTAGGGAGGATTCAAAGATTCCCTTTCGACCTAGTTGATAGGAAGGCAGGGCACATTGTTTGAGACATTATTTGCCAGATTTCGATGGAGGAATCATCCAGTGCGCAGCAGTTGGCCAGTGAGGGCGCAACACTTGGGGAGATAGATCCAGGGTTCCAGAGAGTTCACCGGACCAGATCCGGGGAAACCCTTGCGACCCATCACAAAGAGTACCGGGGCGCTCAGTTTGAGACACATACAGGCAGATTCCGACAGTGGAATCACTAGGGCGCAACAGTTGGCTAGAGGAGGGGCGCAAGTGTCGTGCAATGCCCCAGGGGATCCCATTCGGGGTCCGTACAGATCGACAAAGGGCCGATCTTTAGTTCGACAGACACTGAGAGGGTATTGGAGGTCAGGGCACACTGTTTGGGACAAATTTCAGGAATACCCTAGGAGTTTAGCCACCATGGTGAACTTTCCAGTCTTGCAGCAGTTGCTGTGTGAGTTGCCGTAGCATGCACCAGTTCTCATCGCTCATCCTTTGATCCAACATCATTCTTCTGGTTCCGGGTATTATTGCTTTAGTTTCTTTATTGTATTCCGGCTGAGATCCATCCAGATCTGATCTAGCCGAGAGATTCATTTTATTTCACCGCATGCGACATTGTATTCAGTCCTATTTCATAATACATAGATTGCAACTATTCTGTGTTCATTATCTATAGCATGCTTGTTTATATACTATTAAACAATTGTTCAATCTAAAACAACATGCAAAATCACCACGCATGTTAAAACTGAATCACTAAACGCATCCGGAAACTCAAAGTGTATCAATTCCGGCAATAGATAATCGCCAGTTGAGGCATATATTCCGATCTGTGCAATTAGGGATATTACATACACCTCTCCAATCACTGACTGATCTATATATGCAAACTGAATCATACTGTAAATGGGTTTCGTGAATTGCAGAATATACCTAACTTGTTGCCAAAACTGACCATCAAGAACCATGTCCTCCACCCCCTAAAATTCAATTTTGTCAGATGCGGATGTAGCCTTATCTTTCATAACCTGCCTTGAATCACTCTAGAACATACTAGCCAATGCCTCTCTTACTTTCAAAAGGCGCTTGAAGGTGAGATAATAGCTAGCAAATTTGGTCTTTGCAATCTTTAGTAACTCCAACTTGGAGTGATTGCAGAAAATGAAATGGGCCATGGTAAAGCACCGATCCATCTATAATCATGGTCCTTCATTTTAATGATATCATGCATCAAAAGGTTCAATGTATGAACCAAACAACCTGACCAAAATATGGTCCTTCTTAACTCATTAGCTCTCCAATGGTGGTTGAATATGACTATAGGAGCCTTCAATCTCACTTCCAAGCTCTCACAAATGGTAGCCTTCAATTACCCTTCCAAGTTCTCCAATCTCCTTCCAAGCTCTCCAATCTCCCTATGTCTTCAATATTCCTTCCAAGTTCTCCAATCTCCCTTCAATTTCCCTATAGGAGCCTTTAATCTCCTCAGGAAATAGCAAGAAGCCCACTCAAAACCCTCTTAGCAAAAATGAGTGAAATGAGAATTAGAATGAGAGAAAATTGGAGTGAGTGTTTTAATCCTAAAAAACCCTCACCATGCCTTTTGAAGCCATTTGGAACCTTGACCTGGTTCCCAAACACCCCAAAAAAAAAGATGAATCTGATTCATTGTGCGGGAGCAGCCAGGGAGCGTCTTGAGAGCACCCAAGGAGTGTTCAGGGAGCGCTTAGGAGCATTCAGGGAGCGACGCTCCTTGAGTGCCCCCAAAATGGGCAGGGAGCGACGCTCCTTGAGTGCTCCCAAAATGAGCAAGGAGCGTTTTTTCCCCGAGGGAGTGCGCTCTCAAAAAATGCTCCCAGAAGGGAGCATTCCGGAAGTGCCCTTGGGAGCACGCTTCCTGAACGCTCCCTCTGAGAGCATGCTTCAGGAGTGGGGGCGGTGGGGGAGGCACACTCCCCCATAGTGTAGCTTGGGATGATCTTCAACATATCAATGGTGGAAATTTCCAAAGAATCAAGATCAACTAAAGGTATCAAAATTTTAAACTTCAAAAGTTTCTGTGTAATGTCAAACTTGATTGCTGAACCAGGTGATATAAGCATCAAGGGTGTATCTATCTGCTGTCAGTTCTGAGCCTTATCATTGAGATGACCTACTAGTCTGCCTTGCTGATTTTTTCTGGAAACATGTGTTTCCAGCTATGAAGAAAGGGGCTCATTTGGAGGCATAGAGGTCTGGTTGGCAGCCCGTAAAGAGGTTCACAATTTCAACCTTAATACTTGCCCTCTTTACCGCTGCTATATGCTGCTTTGAAAGAGACATAACGCCCTTCTTCTCTTTAGTGTGAGCCAAAATCTGTGAGAGATTAGCAGGAAAATCAGCCACCATATCCTCTTCTTCTCTCACCCAAAACACGTTTTCAGTGTGCTCTGGAAGTTCCTGCTCTTCTGCAACATAAAAGTGAGCCACCCTGGCAAAAATAGGACAATGTTCTTCATGATGTGGAGCATGAGACAGCCTACAGGAACACCTGCACATGTGAGTTCACAAAATTATTAGAAGTACTGGTAGGAGAACTGTCTATCCTTTTTGCCTTTCTGTTAAGAACAAATATCTTTTGCTTATTAAAGGGCCGATTAGGGTTATAGGATGCATGCTGCTCTCTTTCCAGCTTAATGAACTTGTTAGAAAGGTTTTGAACTATATCACATAAATAAGCTATTTGTTGCACTAAAGCTTCCATAACAGGGTCATCACTAATCGATGATTTCTTCTCTTCTCTTCTTTCAACCCTAGAATCTCTCTTATCAGAGTCAAAAGAAGTGAACTCACTGGAGGCCACCTGATTCTTCTCCAATGCACATGCAAGTGACTGTGCTGTAGCCAAATTAACAGGTTTTTTTCTCTAAGTACACAATTGAAATCTGAACCAAAAGTGGAAGTGTACATTACCAAAAAAGGAGGATTAGGTGGTCTCACGTCAGTTGGGAGCCTCTTCAAAGCTTTGTTCCATCATTCATTTTCCTTCATCTCTAAACTAGTCAAATCAGCAGGGAGAAAAGATTCGTCCTTTGTATCACTCGAATACTCTTTGAACATGGTTTTGAACTTAGCCCAGGAGGAAATAACATTATCTGCAAGACCTATAAACTAATGTCTAGCATCTCCCTCAAGGGACATTACTACAAAAATACACATCTTTACATCATCATGCACAACACCATAATCATCAAGAAAGTAAGCAAATACCTAAGGTGTTCCTTGGCCGAAATCACAATGTTACCTTGGAACTTAGGAATCTGCTTCTGAAAACCACCTCTGTGGGTATGGCATGAGGAGTGTTAAAGAAGGGCTCAGGCTTATGACAGATAATGTCACTGATAGGGGTAGAGATTTGCTCTAGAAAAGGCCTGAGCTGCATTTGAGGCCAGGAAACGTAACCCAAACTGGTAGGACAGTTGCGCTACCTGATCGACAGTTAACCCTTCACTCCATGGAAAACGACCACTAATGTACATTCACAGACCTAAGGACTATGCTGGATGACTTCATGAACATGGGCCTTTTTAGCAAATTGGAACAGAAAGAAACCTTTAGTTAGGCTGCAGGTATGGATACAATTCCAACCATGTGGCTCTCAAACCTGCGCGACCCAACTGCCAATGACAGCTTCAGGTGGGACACTATCCACAAAATAACCTAATAGGGTTTCATCCTAAAATACATTGCAGACTTTGTCATATTCAGAGACAGAGTTATCGATAAGGATTTCATCAGGTTCAGTATTTCCTTGTGGTACACATTGGGGATGAACTTGCTTGGCCTGTTGGGGGGTACCATCGCTGCCGTCAGAGCCATTGTTCTCACTTTCAGAAACAAGGACAGGATTATCAATCTGAGGTTCGCCATTTAAGGCTCCCTCAGAAGCCTTTGCCAGTGCTGGTGGTCAACCAGGGCCAGCAAGGCCAAATTCAATGCGACAAGACTAAGCTTAAGTGCGACAGGGATGGAAGTTCATATGCAATCCAATTTTGAACATGTTGACCTTTTTATGTGAGTGCAGGTATACAATCAGAATAATAGATCCACTACAAACCTTTGATTGAGTTGTGCAGAGATGGCTTTGGGCCTCTACCACTGGGTTCAATTTCCCATTGCAAGTTGTTCATGAATCATTGGGCACATCTGACAACTAGTTGGAAAAGGCCTACCTGCGCCAATTTTACTGCTAATTGTGATTCTTTGTCTTTTTCCAAGGCTCTGCATTTTTTCCTTATTTTAAGCTTGAACAGTGTCTCAGAAATTTTAATGCCTCTCATTCCTGACCTACAATACATCAGGAGGTAAAAATTGACAAAGATATCTATAATCGCTCTCGTATCTTCTCACATTGAAGTGTTTAAGTTAAGATAAAAAATCCTATCAAGGGCCTTAACCCTCCTGCTAGGCTGACCAGTGAAATAAAGCTTATTTCTGAATTGTTTGTGACTACGGCCTAATTATAAGTACTGATCATACATGGATTTTTGGATCAGCAGAGAATGATGGTTGAAGCAGGTGTTAGCAGGCTTGCCAGTAAAAGCCTTGCAGCAAGCCTGGAAAAGGAAAAAGAATATGCAGTCAAGTTATTACTCGAGTTTTCTAATGTGAAAGAGTTCTGCTTGAGAATAGCTTCAGAAAAGGGTTCACTGCTTCTTCTTAGTGGAATGGCTGGCAATGTAGAGAATCCAACTTTATCTAATCTGGCTGAACAAGTACTAAGAAAAATGGAGGAAGTGGAGGAGAATGTTCAGCAACTAGCTGCTGCAGGAAGGTTTCAGCCTTTTCTGACTCTCCTTTGTGAAGGTATGAGGATTCAATGCAAACTTGGCTTCTTGTTTTCTAGAAAGTCTGCCACATATTGTTTTTGCATACATAGAGATTTGTTATCTCATAGCTGCAAATAGTCACAAGTTAACAACTCACTTGTCATAATCCCTATACACAGATTAAATACAATTATGCAGTTAATGGAGCGAATGACATCTAATCTTAACCAGATTAAAAGTCAGTTGTCATACTAAGATTTATACAGATTCCTGGCAGAATTTTCTGATTGTGAGATGGTTTTTATTCAATTTAAGAGATTTTTATTTAGATCGTTTACAAATACAGCTATATAGACTGTTTGCAACAGACTGCAAACTGCACCTTGAACATCACAACGACTTAATATGCACCTTCAACACATAGGGATATACATATAAATTAACATCAAGAAAGGTGCAATGGTTTATATCTTGGCCTTCTAGTCTTCCGGGTCATAGCCTAAGGTGAGAACTTCTATTAAGCATTGGAAAGCCTGACGGCCTTATGCATCTGGCAGTCATCACAAAGTCTTAGTTATTGTGTCTAACTATGTTTCAAGCTGGACTCCTCTTTTAATCATCTCCATCCTACACCGGGTTGTAAACCATAGAAACATAAGAGTGTGTAGAGGATCTCTTGTACCATTACTCTTTTTGAACTAAGAAACAGTTCCTTGTCTGCTGCAAAGGTTAACTGATCACTAAAGTAATAAAATAATGGCATGTTTCTATGTAATACTAATGAACAGACATCACCTAGATTTTGCATAGTCTTTCATACATTCATCTTTCATCTAAAACTAGTCTCTTGCGGTAGCCTTTACTTTTTGCTTCACCTAGGCTCTATTTAGGTTTGGTCTTGAGATCGTACAATTAGGGCCACGCATGTCAAGGGGTACATGTATGAGGTCCATTCCACCTTCTTTAATCAATATATCATAGCATATTATAGATATCACATACTATTGACACAGCCCAAAGAAAAACTTAACAATCCGCATAACTCATAGGCAGCCAAAAAACCCTGATTATGGTTGTATACTAGCTGGCAAATAACAGACCTGTAAATTACTCACAAAAACATCAGCGGGTGCTCTTTAAAGCAGAGATATTCACCTAATCAAATCTGTGCCCAACTGTGGTTCTAACATTTTTTTTGAGTACATTTTACTATGCAGTTTGAATTTTCTGTTCAAGATTTAGCCATGTGTAGACAGAAGCATTCCCAAAGTCTAATTCTGTGAGTTCTCATTGTGTGGTCATTTTGACCATGACTTTGATTAAATTTGTCCTTATAACTTGGTGTGTAACAATTCTTCCTACCCAAGGGAAATTATTACCCTCAACAAGATCTGCTTTGCAATACAGGTTGTAGATTGGCATGGTGCTTCTTCTATTGGCTTCTTGTAGTCCAAATATTCACAAATTTTCTCATTCATTTTCTCCAAAATTATGAAAGCACCACAATATTTCACAACTCCGCAACCTATTCACAAATTTTCTCATTCATTTTCTCCAAAATTATGAAAGGAGCACAATATTTCACACCTCTGCAACCTGGCACTTTCTCAAGACATATTTTAGTAATTTTACCCTACAAAGCATATGCATCAACCGTGCTTATAGAAATGCCAATAGGTATTGTCATGTGTAATTATCTACCAGGAATTTACCCAAATATTTATCAAAATTATAACATAGCCATATATAAGAACATGGATTGTGATACTGATTTTATATTTAATGATAGGCAATAATGGAATGAGGTGGCATTGTGTAGCCATGATGGCAGGAAACAGTACTGCTTTAGGACGAGGAGTATAAACTGGCAGCCAAGAATAAGACTGGCTCATGCATAGGCATTTATCAGTTCAGACCAAAGTTAACAGAACCGAACCGGTCATTGAACCGGTCGACCCCAAAAACCGGAACCGAACCGGAACCGGGAAAAAACCGGATCAAAAATCCGGTCACTAAAAATACATAAAATATTCAAATTTTGAAAAAAAAAAAACATATTCATGTGCATCCATGTGAATCCAAACCATTATACACAATTTGCAAAGTTTCTCATATATATTCATGTGCATCCATGTGAATCCGATTCTAGAATCCAAACCATTATACACAAATTTGCAAAGTTTCTCATATATATTCATGTGCATCCACGTGAATCCGATTCCAGAATCCAAACCATTATACACAAATTTGCAAAGTTTCTCATATATATTCATGTGCATCCATGTGAATCCAAACCATTATACACAAATTTGCAAAGTGTCTCATATATATATATAACAAGTAATAATGTATAAAACCAAAATAGCACTAAGAGTAAGTGCACTCCATGAGTCCATAGTCATATGAATATCCAAATCAAAATACATCATCAAAAAGGCTCTAAATGGCCTATAAAGTCCAAAATTAACTCTAGAGTCTAGGCTAGACTCTAGAGAGTAGAGATTACACAATCTAATAATCTGAATCTGCATACTAAAAGGAAGCCTCAGAGGACTCAGACTCGGACTCAGACTCAGACTTAGAGTCATCATCTACATCCTTAACATGAGTAGACTCAACAGGGGGATTCTGAGCCTGACTTGATTTCCCTGGTCCAAAAGGCAAAGATACAGGTGCAACATCAGTGCACACATTCTCTTGATGTGGCTTGGGATCCAAATCCATCCAAGAAAGGTCTTCATGGTCAAAAGATGCTGACTGAGTCTCCACAACCCAATCTAATGAGGGATCAACATCATCCAAGAATATGTTGTTGGAATTAGGGGTCTTGTTCATCAATTGGTTGCGCCTCAACCTAAGGTTATACTGAACAAATACCATATCATTCAACCGTTTTTGCTCTAAACGGTTTCTCTTCTTGGTGTGTATACGCTCAAAAACACTCCAGTTGTGTTCACACCCAGAAGCACTGCATGTCTGACTCAATATCTAAATTGCAAATTTCTGCAATTCATGGCACTGACTACCAAATTGCTGCCACCAATAAGCTGCATGTAAAGACAAAGAAGATTTAGCAAAGGAGTTTGAAAGTTTGATTTAATTTTTGCCATGAATAATATAATTGAAAGACTTTACAATTACGTACCTGGTGGATCTCTTGCTCTACTTCGAACAACCATAGCCATGCCAAAGGTACCAATAGTCTCATTGAAATGCAAGAGTTTGCTGTGTATCTCATCTTGTTTGTTGGAATTAGGGACCATGCGCTCAATGCATTTGTATAATCCTTCTTTACCTCCCCATCTGCTTCAAAATATTTTTTGTAATGGTACCTTTCAAAGAGTTAAAACTTAAGATTCAATGAGTTTGAACTTTGAAACATTAGCTAAAGATTAAACATTTGCAAATTAAAATTTAATAATATCTCTTAAAAACTTTGAAATTACTTACTACTTACTTGGGATTCAAGTAATATCCTGCAGAATGTAAAGGCCGATGGAATTGTTTATTCCATCTTTCATCAATGATTCTCCACAAAGGAAGATACTTTTTCCTTTTACCCTGATATGCTTCCTTTATTGCCTCCTTGGCTTGATCCATGGCCTCATATACAAAACCCATGGCTGGTTTATCACCATCCACCATTCTCACTTGCAAATGTGAGCCAAGTCCTGCTCACTTAGTGTGTCCTTGGAGGCACAATGCCTAGGTTCAAAGCCCTTGCTGTCACTTTGGTTTGAACCTCTTCCCTCTAGGCTTACTCCTAGGGAAGCCAAGGGGGGTAGACCCTAGTTTCTAGATAAGATTTAGAGTTTAAGTTCTAGGAGTTGATTTTAATTAGTTAAGGTTTGGGGGGAGTCTAACCTATGATGCAAAGGCAACAATGCAAGATGCAAGAGTTTCTATGTCAAGCAAGCCTTTCCCTAGGTCAACTAAGACTAGTGCCTAAGGTTGGGCAAGGGGTCAACTAAATGTAAGGGTGTTTAATTACAAGTAAGATTACAAAAATTACAAGATACACTCATGCTATAGCAAGGTTAGACACTTACAAATAAAGAATGCTAGATACACAATGTTACAATATCACAAACTAACCACGTTTGCTTAAATGTGCAGGAAGTTAGACACAATCAAGACATGAGCACCATCAACACATTAAGCCTAAGCATGCCCCAATAACACTTACTCTATTGGACTGCTCCTCAATGGCAACATCAACACTCAAAAGTCACAAGGACACTTAGAAGATTTGAAAGCTTTAAGCACACGTGTTCCACAATAATTAAGGCACTTAGTTAATTAACCACAAAGCATTACTTGTAGATGAGATTGGAAGATTATACTTGCAAGTGTTTAACCTTAAGATATATCAATTTAAACCAAGGCTATTAGATACTTAGTGAGTTAAGGGTTTTTAAGATTTTTAAGATTTTGTTACCCTAACTAAGTGTTTGACCGAAAACCTCCTCCCCCAATTACCAAATGGCTGCTGGATGCTCAAGAAGTGAGGCAACGAGGCCTACCCTAGCTTCACAGGTCAACCCTAATGAACCGAGTACTCTTGGAAAGGACACCGCGCGCCGTGAGACCGTCCCCGGCCTAGCACCTTTCGTTGCCTTCCTCAATCCCTGTTTTAGATGGCGAAGATGGTGGTTTTAGGTACCCTATTAGGTCTATTAAGTTTATAGATCAATTGGTTAAGTTTTTATATGTATTAGAGAGTGTTTTAATGACTTTTAGTTGCCTTAAAATGGTGATTTAATGTCAAAACCGAAACTTTATGCAGCTTATAAAGATGTGTTGTTTAAGCATGAGAGTTAAGCACATTAACACATGTAAAGCATGTAAAGATAGAGCTGAAATAAAGCTTTAATGCATCACCATTAGTTGAGCCACAACATGAAAAACTTGTAAAGAATGCTAATGAACAAGTGCAAGAACAACTTGCCAAAGAAAAAGAGAGAAACTCAAGCTTATTACCACTTATCTTATGATTGTTAAAGCATTAAGAGAGAAGGTTAAGTGTGAAGAACAAAGCTCAAGATTTAGATGTGTGCCTACACTATCAACATATCCAACAACACATTAACTTAAGTGATGGCAAATGGCCTCAAGTATGAGATAGCATGAAAGAGAGTGTTACCTATTATACCATCATTGCATTAAACCATTTAGTGTTGGACTAGAGCATGTAGAATGAAATAGATCTTGAGATAACTTAGAACATGCAAGTAACTTATGCCCCAAGGGCTTAGGCTAAATATTAATGTGTGAATGAGATCTAGATCTAGATTATTTTAACCATGAAAGCTTGAAGAAACCATTAACACATTATTACCCTAGCCTTACGATTTTGGGGATGTCTCTCCCAAGGTGTAGGCAATTGTTAAGATAAGAAAAAGCTTGGCAAGAGAAAGAGAAGCAAAAACAAACCACTCAATGGCACAAGGTGGAGGCAAGCCTACCTTTATTGTGCCAAAGGGGTTGAGAGGAAAGCAAGCAACAACAATATCAACAACTTACTTGCTAACCCCACATCCTAGCTTAGGAAGATGACTTGAAAAGGAAAAACTTTAGAATAGATCTAACCCTAAGCTCACACGTGGGAGGTAGGCCGTACCAATTCTCCTCCCAAGCTATGAGCTAGCAAAAATTAACTAAAAACGAAAGAAATATGCACAAAAAGCTTAGAAAAGTGAAGAGGAAGGTTGAGATTTGTTACCCACTTGAAGAGAAGGGTCTTGGAGTGTTGTGTGGCTGATTTTGGGCAACATAGCCCCCTCAACTTGATAAGAACCTGCAAAAACCAGCAAGCTATGCTTGCTGGAAAAGCTACACACAACAATATAGATGAAGAAAAAATTCTGTTTTTAGGGCATAAATTTTTCACATAAAAATTTTATGAAAAAAAAGAGGTTAAGATGACCAATCTATGATGTTAAGCTAGCTGAAATATTATGTGGAATGGATAGCAAGAAAAGAATGAGTAAAGGAGGAGAAAAGAAGGAGTTTGAGTGACCTTTGAGGGAGGACTCTTCCTTGAGGCAATCCCAACAAAACCCTAGAAGCAAACCTGCAAAACTTGACAAGATATGATGCATACAAGAAAATAATATGGCTGAATATGCTAACAAAATGAAATACTTGCACCCTATTAGCAAACCCACATATATAGATCAACAATAATACTAGTTGTTAGATCTACCCAAGTAAAACACTTTACCCAAGAATCTACTCTATGCAACCATAATGCCAAATCCACAATATTACCTCATGTGTAAGCAAGAAACAAGAATACTCGTTGCTCTTCCAATATCCTCCAAAGTTTCTCTTTATTACTCAACAATAGATCTTGGAGAAATACTTGCTCCAAAACCCTCAAGAACCGATCGGGGCTGAGAACCAGTTGGACTAGGCGGTTTTACTGGTTCCGGTTCGGTTCTTGTAACATTGGTTCAGACCATCTTTAGAGATATTTTTCTCAAGCATTTTTGAATAGTTAATTTTTCTAGTTAGTTTGAGTTGTAGGAGTCTTTGATCAAGCAAAATGCAGTAACTTGCAGTCCTGTTCTAAAGCATGATCAAGAGTTTGCGACTTTCCACAACAGTCAGCACCTTATTTTATAGAAACTCAATGTTTGTTTCACAAACCATCATAATTCGCAATCCTTTGGTCCAAAATATGACTGTCATGAGTTATAACCAAAAGATGTGATCTTTAATTGTGATCCTGCAAGCACTTGGGTAAAAAATGCACAGTATTGCACAAGGTTTCTAGAGGTTTCTCAGGGGTTGCGGTGAATGTTTGCACATAGTTGTAGAGCCAATGAGTGATAACTTGGGCACCATCTTTCCTCAATATATTGAATGAGGATCCTTTTAATCGTGCAAAACAGAGTGATGTTTGGAACATTGAACATCAACTTTGTGGCTTTGAGGAATATCAAGTCAAGGGGGCTAAGATCAGAGTATGGATCATTGGGATAAGGAGGGTCATGATGTTGAAAAAAATGGGCTTTCATTACTTGAAATAGCCACTGAAAGAATCTTCATATAGACGGGGGTCTGATTGATGATTAAGAGACATATTTGATGCACATTTTCAAAGCCTCTTTTCTTCTAGTGGTTGTGATGCTCATCATCTTGCTGCTAAGGAGTTCATCCATAGCATCATACCTGCTAAAATTCCTAAGTTAATGCTAAGGGAGTTTTGCTCATCCATCATGCTAAGGTCTTTGCCAATGCCTATTTTGACCTCCTTGCAGTGTTGATTGCATTGTGGTAATGTTTATTGTTATGTAAATATTTATTTTCTATACAATATAATCCATATTTTCTCAAAAAAAGAAAGTATGAGCAGTCCCTTTTGTCCTAGCCTTTGGACAAAGATGATTTGTTCCATGCTCCAAGAGAAATGGCTAGGTGTAAATCACCAAGTCTGGATGGGTTGCCTTGTGAGTTTTATTTATCTCTTTGGCCTGTGATTGGATGTTCTTTTTTGGATGTGCCACAAGGATTTCGATGTAGGCTTCATGGGGGATCAAGTAAATGTTGACCTTATTAAGTTGATTCATAAGTATTTGGATGTAGGGTTCATGGGGGATCAAGTAAATGTTGACCTTATCAAGTTGATTCATAAGGAAATGCGTAACAACACAATGACTGGTTGGCTGCCTATCACTTTGCTTAATGTGTCTTACAAAGTGATAGCTAAAGCTCTTGCTACCCACATCAAGAACACGGTTACCTGGATTGTTTGGTTTTGGCAAATGAGGTTTATTAAAGGGCATTTTATCTTGTATAATCTTATTACAGCTTGGGAAGGTCTTGAATGAGCACGAAGACAAGCCAATAGGTTCTTTTTTTGAAGGTTGACTTAAACGATGTGTATGATAGAATCAAGTGGGATTCCATTCTTGATATGCTCTCCTATATTGGATTTAGGAGTTTTTTTCCATGTAGAGGCAGAGCCCTTTTTCGCAAATGCCTCTTCTAGAGTATTTATCAATGGATAGTAATTGGAACAACTTAATCAAGGTTGCCCTTTGGCCGCTTATTTATATGTTATCTTGAGGGTATATTCTTGAAGTTGTTTGACTACAAGGTCAACTTGAAAGATTCTCCATTCTTGGTGGTGAGCAGTTGTTAAATATCCATTTGCTTGATGACTTTGCTCTTAGTCTAGAGTTATCCCATGGTTCTAGATTCCATCAAAAACACATTGTACTTCCTTGAAATTTTTTCTAAAGTTGTTGGAGCCATTTTGAGTGGGGAAAACACTGGCACTCATCTTATGACAAGAAGATTTCCTGCTTGGCTGAGTGTGAAATGGAAACTAATTGAACTAAGGTATATCATTTGTTACAGATTTCATTTGAATTGATGTGTTGATAAAGGTTCTTTGGGACTGGATTTTGTATAATAATTAAAACATGCTTTGACATTGGGTAGCTAGGGACGTTCCTCTTGCAGGCTGAGTGACTATCACGAACATAATATTAGATGCAAGTTGTGTTTTATACTCATCCTGTCTCTTTCCTTTTGATGTTGGGTACATGGAAATGGAAATGCTTCTTTGATGTTTTGTTTGAGGCAAGCAAGGTGGGAAAAGGCCTTGCCTTTGGCTTCTTGGGACCTTTGCACTTTGCCCCCATAAATTGGAGGGCTTGGCTTGATATATATTTGTGATCAAGGCATTGTGTTAGTAGTTGTCACCCCTCATATTGACATGAGTGGTAATTGCATATTTTCAGGGTTAACTTGCAAAGATGTCGATGGACTACAGATACTGACCTTTATTTTTGCTTGAGGATGGGTGAGCATAGTGATCCTCCTTGATGAACTATGTGGTTGAGTGTCTTCATTCATATCGCTTTCTTCATTGTCACATGTGATGGATGGTATACTCCTGGGTGTTGACGATGACATGCTCATTTGTTGGTGATCCTTCATGATGTTTGTTGATCGCCCATTTAGCACCGGTGGTCAACTCATGTGCCATGAAGAGATGCATCGTCAGATGCCATGTTATCGAAGACTTTTGGTTCTACAGGGTTGTGTTCGGCCCAACACTTTTTTTTGTACTTGGAATTTCCGCACCCCTGCGTGGGTTAATAATGTAATAGGTCTGCATGAGTCATGTCTAGGTCAGTTACCTTGGGATTAGTTCACTGGGAGAGTTCCTTTCACCGAGGGTTTTTTATCCTCAGGTTATCAGTTGGGCTTTTCAGCCTTACTGATTTCCCTTGAGTTTTTCCCTCTCACTTTGTATATGTCCTCCAAAGTGGTGAATGACGTTCTAGTGGGCTTATGTTTTGGTAACTATATAGGGAAATCATTGTAAATGACCATGCAAGACATCATAGAAAGTTTCGTGGAATTCCGTCGAGTCTAGATTAGTTTTTTTTAATTAATTAATTTTTAATTAAATTTCCCCAAGTTTGGAGGTTTACTTATTTAATTAATTAATTATTTTTGAGCAATAATTGTAAAAACTAGATCCTTGGACTTTTGATAGGGGTATGTGTGCTCAAAAGAAATGGAATAGCACCCCCTATATCCATGGACCAAGTTTCAGCTCAGTCGGACAACTTTAGCCATGGGTTAGTCCACCCGGAGTGTCAGTCGGTCTAAAACAACAATTTTAATTGCTAAAGTCCAAACATGGCAAATTGTAAAAAATGTAATAATGAGTTAGATGATCTGAAATGTTGAAATGATGGTTAGAGAGAGACCCCCTAAGCATAACCTTAGCCTCCCAACCTTTTTCAACCTTGTTTAACCCCTTTTGCCACCTCCACACTCAAAAGTTGCGCCCCCTAGGGGGAATTGACGTTTTTCCTTTTTTAATTTAATTGTGACTTGAGTGTGGCCCCCTCTCTTAAACTTTCACTTCATTTAGCCTTGTCTTCACCCCTAGAGGTGATCCCTTTCCCTCCACATCACCCATACTAACATTTGGGTTGATTTTTGACCTTGGGGAGCGCTCTCCAATAGAGTTACGCCCTCCTTTTTGTCTCTCCAATGAAAGTTACGTTTTTTATTGCTTGAGACTCTTCCTCTCACCTAGCACGGATCCCGCACCCCTCCTTTGAAGTCTTGTGTGATCCCAACACCCTACACTCATCTCTCACCCCTCATCTCCTTTCCCTCATCCCAAGTGGTGCACCCTCCAAGAGAAGTGCGCCCTCCCTCATCTAGAAATTCCACAAATAATTATTTAAAAATTATTTGAGTCTCTTCACATCCCTTGACACGAATCCCATGCCTCCTACATGCCCTTGGATCTATCTAATTGTTTTATTTTTATTTTTCTACACCCTAGATCTATTGTGCAAACCCTAGGAGGTGTGCCCTAGCCTAGAGATCTACTCTATTGCTTGGTGGTGGACACTTGGCTTAGATCCAAGAGAGGTAGGTTTGCCTCTCCAAGTATAAATAGATTTCATTTCTCACTCCCAAGGCACCATATCTTGAGCTATTGTTATGCTACTTGATTTTCCTCTCTCTCTAGTCATTTCATTCCATTTCATTGTCATTCTATGCTCTAGGGTTTTGGAGTATTTCTCTCCAAGACCATTTCCTTTGGTAATATAATTTTGGAAGCTTTGGAGGACAACAAGAAGGGTAAAGCGTATGCTTATTGTTCTTATGCATGGGAGGTGACATTGTTTTAGTATTGTTTCTAATTTCTTGCAACACTAGATCTTAGGTAGAGTGTTATCTAAGTAGGCTTAGTAGAGCGTATGCCTATTGGTCTATATATCTTGATGTTTGGGTTAAATAGAAGTGTCGTTTAATTTCATTACATCAACATATTATCTATTGTATGCTTGTGATTTGAAAGGATCTTGCAGGTTCATCTCTAGGGTTTCATTGGGAACTCCTTCTAGAAGGGAAGAGTCACTTGAAGCTCTTACAAACTCCAACTCTCTAGATCTATTGCTTTTCTCTTAATATTGCTGTACATTCATGTCATTTTTAGCTAGCATATCATTGTTTGGATAGGTCAAAAATCATATCAATTCTATATCTTTTCTTGTGGAAAGTTCTTGCCCCAAAAGGGCAAGGGTTTCCTTAACTTTTATTGGTTGTGTGTAGCCATCCTAGCAAGCAAAGCTTGCTGTTTTTACAGGTATATGAGATCTGATTGGAGGCTCTTGGCTGCCCCAAAGAGACACACACAACACTTCAAGACCCCTTGGGGGAATTTGGTAGCTATCTCTTACTCTTCCTTTCATTTTCTAGCTTAGTAGTGCAATACTTCTTCTTTCTTAGCTTGTTTGTTAAAGCTCATAGTGTATGAGGGGAAGTGGTATGGCCTCCCCTCTTCTATGAGCCTTTGGGTAGGTAGGATGTAGGCTAGATCTAGCATTTTCCTTTATTTTTGAGTTTTCTTCTAGTTTGGCCGCAAGGTTTAGAAGGTGTGGGCACCTTCTCAACCTTGGACGTGGGGTTTGCTTGATAGTTTGTAGATTAGATTGTAGCTTAGCTTACTTTCCTTCTTCATCTTTCATGGTTTGCCTTAATAACTAAAATCTTAAAGAAACTTAACTTAACTTAGCAAGATAACCTAATAACCTACCTAGTTGGGAGAGGAACACCCCAAAGAGGTAAGGCTAATGTGTTAATGCTTTACTTTTGATGTGATGTGATGTGATCTAATGTTTAATATGTTCTTAATGCTTATTTTCTAGATCTATCTCATCATCTTAAGCCCATTGGGCAACACACTTAAAATACATCTACTAGATTTTGCTTAGTTTCATTTCAAGCTCATAATCTCTTGCTTATGCACATGGTCTAATCTTGATGCTTTATATCTCTTAAGTGCTTAACAAGTAAATGCTTCATTGGTTTATTGTTTATATCTATTGGTAGCCACTTACTTGGGCTTGGAATGTGTTGAATGGTTAAGTAGGCAAACACATGAATTTTATTTCATCTCTTTAAGGCCAGTTGTTCTTGCCCTTGCTCTCTTGCTTCTTAGCAAACTATTATTTGTGCATGTGATAGCATCTCTACCTTTTCAGCCATCTCTATTATTTTGTTTTACATGTGTTGATTCATTCAATGGTTTAAGCTTAAGCAACACACTCATTGAGCAAATAATAGTTTCGGCCATATCATTAATTTACACTTAAAAGTTGCTTTAAAGCCTTCTAAACACTCTTTAAATCACCTAAAAGTCTACCTAATTGTTATATATACTTAATAGACTACTTTAGGGTACCTTAGACCACCATCTTCACCATCTAAAACAGGTTTGAGGAAAACAACGGAGGGTAGTGGCAGGGGACTGTCTCGTGGCGCACCAGGTGTGTGTCATCTCCGGGAAGTACTCTTACTGTCAGGGCTGACTGGTTCTATTAGGGTTGGCCTCGTTACCATATTGTCTTGAGCGTCCAGCAGTTATTTGGCAACAAGAGGAGGAGGCTTTGGTGAAAGCTAATGAAATTTGTAAATCTTAAGAAAAGCCTAACTATTAAACCTTTGACCAAATCTAATAGAATACTTTGGGGGCTTAATAATTAAGAGTGTAGATTGTCTCCAAAACTCTTCACAATAGTTGTGTTTAATTCTCTTAAACTTTGGAATCTGTTGATGAAGTAATGTATTGATGATAATCTCGTATTGTTGATGTGATGCTTTGATGCTTTGATATCCTGCACAAACACAAATAGATAATTGGTTAGCTTGTTGTTGTAATCTATTATTCTTTTGTAAAATTGTAAGTAACTTGTAATATTTTGTAAAGAAACACCCTTGAACATAGTTGACCCCTTGCCCAATTTCTAGGCACTAGTCTTAGTTGACCTAGGGAAAATGCTTGCTTTTCATGCTGACCCTTGCATATTGCATGGTTGCCTTAGCATCTTAGGATTAGAATCCCCTCTAACCTTAACAAATTAAAATTAACTCCTAGAACCTAACTCTAATACATCTAGTAACTAAGGTATACCCCCTTTGGCTTCCCTAGGAGTAAGCCTAGATAGAAGAGGTTCCGGTCAAAGTGACAGCGTGGGTTGTGAACCTAGGCATTGTGCCTCCAAGGACACACTAAGTGAGCCGGACTTAGCTCACGTTTGCAAGTGTGTATAAGGACGGCAACAATGTTGATTATCTTCATCCCTTGGTTCAACTTACTTTATCCTTACCTCATTATATTGCATGTTCATATGGCATGATTGGATATGGTTCTTAAGAAAGAGTGCTCTTATGCTATAGTTGTCTGTTGAGTTTCTATGATGGTTATTAGTGAAATGGACAAAGAATTTCAAAGAGCACTCGTCTCCTTGACCATGATTTAGAGAGCCTAGGGTTTTGTAGTGATGTATTGACATGGAGCTCTTAAGGAAGAGTGCTCTAATGTTTTTAGTGTCTATTTTACTCCTATGATGATGCATGATAAGATAAACAATCATTCTCTTAAAGTGCTCTCCTCTTTGTCATACTTTGGAGCACCCTGGTGGGTTTGGCTATGGTTTGATGGTGGCATGATTAAGTATTAAGCTATGATGGAGTGCCCTAGCTTACAATGATTCTTGATGGAATAGACAACTCTTCTTGCAGAGCGCTCATCCTCTTATGCATCTTGGAGAGACCTAGGGTTTGAAGGCAACATTTTGGCATGATTGATGGATCAAACAACTTGGTGAGAGCGTCCTAGGATTTCTTGTGTCTATTTTTCTCCTATGGCCATTTTTTATGGATTAAACACTTGATCTTAGGGAGCGCTCTACTATTCCTTGGATTTCCATCACTTGGCTTAGCATATAGGGGTTTTTCAACTTGATCATGGTGATGGATGATATAACACTCTTGGTGAGAGTGCCCTAGATTTTTTAGTGTCTATTGAGCTCCTATGGAGATATTCTACAAAATAAACACTTCATTTTTAGAAATGCTCCACTTCCTCGTGATTCTTCATGCATCTATGGTTTAATTGGAGGGGCCAACCCACTCCTTGTTGCACACTTGAATCCATTTGCTAGAGTGCTTGGGTTCTTTGTTATGTTTTGATTTTGAGATTGCACTTTATGATGACTTGACACTTGACATTTATGGAGTGCTCTCTTCTTTGTACACTTATGGAGGTGTATCTCATGGATAGAGGCATTTCCCATTGATGGAGGTGGTAGCATGCCTGTAGAGGTTGTTGGATGACTTGGCACTTGAAATATGGTGTCTATTTGATGATGATCACTTCCTATCTTGAGATCTACTCCATATACCTTGATCTATGGATGGTTACATGAATTTGAAGCCACATGTGCTACTTGGAGGGTCTATTTGCACATCTATTGAGGTTGGTATGAGCATTCATGGTCCACATCACTTGAGCGCTCCACCTTTTCAACTATCTATCTCCATGTTGAGGACTTGAGGAGACTATTTGCACATGATTCCATGCCTTTTGTTGAAGAATTCCACTTGAGGAGTTGGATTGCACTCTTGCTCATGCTTATTGATGAGGTTGCCTTGCACACTTCTCTATGAGGGTGTCTACACTATTTGAGTGTCTATTTGGTCCTCCAC
The DNA here is from genome assembly GCA_009831015.1 of Picea engelmannii. Taxonomy (NCBI): domain Eukaryota; kingdom Viridiplantae; phylum Streptophyta; class Pinopsida; order Pinales; family Pinaceae; genus Picea; species Picea engelmannii. The sequence goes on along the minus strand of ML784462.1, from coordinate 442,205 downwards.
AACTACTTCTACCTTGGAATCATGCACACGTACCACATGGACTCATTCTACATCTTCATGGGAAGACCTTGTCTACTAGCCACACATGTGGATGAAGTTTGTTACTTGCACATTCATTCATGGCTTGATTGGAGGAGATCACGTGCACACGTCCCTTGCTCCTTTATTGAGGTTGTTCCACTTCATGCATGCCTATCTTACATGTGGGACGCTTCTAGGAGGGCACATGAGTGGATAAGCATCCACTTGCTATTTTTGGAGCATTGACACGGTCTATCTCTCAAACCAAGGAGGCATCCTCATCTCTTGGCTCTATTTTTAGAAAGTTGTTGTAACTAACTCCTTTTTTGTTCATTGTTGAGTTATCTACTGGTATTATGAACCTAAGATCTTAAATACTTTCACAACACCTACTATATCATAGAGACAGTCTCTATGATAGTATTTAGTAGGTGTTGTGAAAGTATTTAAGATCTTAGGTTCATATTTTCATAAGAGGGTATGGTGAGTTTGGTAGTTGGTCTCAAAAAAATTGTATTGGGACTATGTGAATCATTTCCAAGGCTAAGATTTCCTTGCATGACCAATTTGGATTTTCATGATTTAAAGAGGGACGTTTGGGTTAATTCCTTCATTTGATAACACACTTGAAGAATGCGTGTCATATGTGGGAATATTTTTGGGACAATGATGCAAGAACTTGACTATATTGGAGAACTTTTAATTTACCTCAGGAGATGTGAACTCTATGTGGCCCTACACCATTACCCTAAAACCTTCTAGTGCACTCTTTTCCCCAAGCATCATCCCTCCTTCGGACTTAGATGTTGATCCATGCTCTCTCATATGGTGTCCCTCTAGGATGTTTCTATGCAGATCCATACCCGTATCACCTTTACCTCCCCTTTCATGCCATCTTTTTTCCAATATAGACATTTAGAGAGAAGTGAAGGTGATGAGCACTCATTGGGCTATTGGTGAGGAAGGCTTCCAAGTCAAGCTCCTCAAGCATGGTATTTAATCGCTCACTTCCACATTGCTAATCTGTTCAACCATGTTCTCTGCTTCAGACTACCCTAAGCATTGTCCCAAGTTCCAATACATCATTCACCCCATCTTCAAATTGGGGTCCAACTAAGATATGAATAACTATTGAACAATCATGGTGGGATACACATTTTCCAAGATATATGCTACAATCCTTCATCTATGGCTTTTGGATGAGTTGGAAAGTAGACAACTTGGGGCTAGAGGATAGGTAGGCTTCCGCAAAATGTACCAAACTATTGACCACATTTTCACACTTAGGGCCATCATTGAGGGGTCTTGTCATCACTCTTTGAAAGTTTGTTGTTTTGTATACTTTTAGAAGGTGCTTGACATAGTATCGAGAGAGGATTTGTTTTGGAGACTTCGTGATATTGGCATTTTAAAGACCCTCCTAGTTGCCATCATGAGACTCTACAAATCATTGATTGGTTGTCTTTGTACAACAAAAGATATTTTGAATTTAATCTAGTGTACCATTGGGGTTAAGCAAGAGTTTCCCCTCTCACCGACTCTCTTTAGGATCTACATCGATGAGTTGGAGTCTTTCCTCCATGAGCACATTCAAGATGATGTGTGTCTTCTATACCATGTGCTGATTTCTTTGCTTCTCTTCACTGACGACTTGATCCCTCTGCTCTCCTCGCTTAAGGGCTTATAAAGAGAGATTGATGCCCTATCTAGCTTCTGCAACTTTCGACGTTTGATGGTCAACTTGTGTAAAACCAATGTTATGATCTTCAATGTGTCAAAAAGTGCTCTTGCTGACTTTCATTTCTACTTCTATGGGGAAGAGATAGAGATCACCATGGCTTATACTTATTTGGGGGTCTAGTTCATGGGGTCAAGTTTCAACATGCGCCAGGATTTCTAGCCACGACTCAACAAGGGATATGGATCCCATGCCCTCCCAAAGAGATGGTGCTTGCAAAACCAATTCTAGGACATCTTCTCCATGATGCAAAATTCGGAGCCCACCCTTTTTTCCTTGAGGTCATCCTCCATATGTTTCTCATTCATCCATATAGCTTGGATCTTTAGGGACTCAGGGTCTAGGAGAGGTTGGTACCCCTACCTAGCACTCTGTTCTTTTGAGACCATAGCCTCGACCAACCTTGCTGAAATTTCTATGTTCAAGAATTCTAATATAAAACAAAATTTCACCTCTATCCTAGAGGTTTCCTTGATATTAACCCTGTGAATTTTCAGCATTAGGGCTGTTATGAAATATAAACAAAACAGCAGCAGCAGCAGACAATACTTCAATCCTTAGCAACCCCAATCTACTAGGAAATTCAAGAGATAAGATACCAATGTGTTCCAATAATTTTCCTCTAGGGACATCTTATCATGCATATATTTGATCTAAAAAACACTTATGATAGCTACAAAAACGACAGAAAATTTACCCTTATATTCTTCAATTATAATCTTAAGTCACTAAACATAATCACCGTTAACTTATGTCAAATCGACAAGACATATAGAACTGGAAATTACAAACCATGAAGAATATAGATTGCTGAACATCAAATCTGCAATAAGACAAGTATTGGATAGCTGGAAACTTCATTAATATGCAAAAGATGAAGTTCATGTACATACCATAGCTTTATCACAAGGCTAGTTCAATCCTCTAACTATCCAAAATTCTATTTAGGGAAAACCAAGAAAACCCTAGCTCACACCAAAGAGATCCAACGAGCATGCATCAAAGAAGCATGTCCTCCATGGCAAGTTGTCTCCTCTTCTTCTTCACTTCAACAAGTACAACCTAGATTTCATCGCAAAACCTTAATCTCAAAATCTCCAAGGGATGAAACCCTAACCCTAGTTTTCACGATGCTCCAACAAGCTCAATAAACCCTGGCGACTCCAAGAGAAAGAGAGATCAAGTATATAAGAAGATCCAAGAGAGAGAGAGGAGAACTGGTGCACTCCTCTTGATCACATCTCTGACACAAAAGTGATAAGAATGAATGATCTATGATAATGAGTTATGAAAGGAATCTTTCCTTTATAAATATGAGAGGTAAGGGAGGCCAACAATACATATGTGGGCCTATGCCTTTGCAAGCAACCCACAATAACACACGTAGGCTCATACATGTGGAGTGTTGCACTCCAAGAGTACATATGTCCAGCTCCATGGTGATGTCCCCCACAAGGGTCCAAATTGAAGGGCTCTCCACGAAGTGTGTCCAACACTCCTCCTACAAGCCTCCAAAGGATCCATTAATCCTCCTAAGCCATGTACTCCATTGGGTCCACTCCCCCTGGATGAACATTGTTGCAACCTAGGCATCCTCGAGCCATCTCCAAGCCTCCATGCAAGCATCCAAGCTACGATGTACTACTATCTAAGTCCCGATTCCCTCCTCAAGGATGCAAAACACTCCTCCTCCCAAGTAGGGCGTTCTCCAAGTAAACAACCATCTCCATGTGGCCATCATGTAGAATGTTGCCAAAGTCGTTAGGAGATCTCCAATGCCTTGGAGAAAAATACCAAGCTAGCACCCAACTGAGGTCAAACAACCACTGGGTAAGCCATCTCTAATGTGTAAGTCCATCATGGACCATCTCTCATGTGCAAACCCATGACGAACCATCTAGGGGTTGAACATACACCATGTACCCCAAATCTGATGAAGCACCCCCAAACATGGTGTAAACATTTTTGGAGTAACCTCAAAAACTAGCACTCCCTCTACACGAGGACACTGTTTTCACCAACACTTTCGACTCCATCTGCAACTGCACCAAATTAGCCACCTAAAAATTTGTACTTGCTACAGCTCTGAATTCAACTACAATCTTCTATAAAGAACCTAACATCGATGTTATCATAGCATCTCGATCCTCCAAAGAGTACTGACCACCTGTGAATTTGAAGGAACATAACCTTGGAACAAAAGTGACCTGCCAAACTCCATCATCCCTCAAGTCAACATCATGGGCCAAACTCAATAGACATCACATCATGATCTATTTAGGACATCCTGTAAAGATAATCATATCTCCATACAAGATTAGGACAAGTGGATCACATCTATCAAAGTCCCAAAGATAGAAATTTGCACAAGTCAACTCATCATTCCTAAAATACCAAGCTTGTGGTATAAGTAACAACCCATCTAGGGCTGCCAACATATTGTCAACATGAGAATCCCTCTTATGCACCTCAAAGCCTCCAACAATTGGCACATCAACCTGAACTAGGTCAACTTCTTCATCCTGAGAGAATGCCAAATTAAGAGTAACATCATGGGCAACTCCCTTTCGTCTGAGAGAATCCATCAACCTTGTCCCTGTACTCTACAATACTCCCATCATTTGCAACCCTAGAATCAATCTCATCATCCATCCTCCATCAAGGTATCACACCTCTCCTCCTTTGGACAATTGGAAGGCTCATGGATGGAAGAAACTAATGCAACATGACTAGCATATCTCCTAGGAGGTATACTTGTTCTCACTAAAGATTTGGGTGCTCCTATATGTTCTTGAGCCTCCTCAAAACTAGAAGACTTATCTAGCCTTTCACTGAAATGTACAAGTGCCACTGGCTCAACAAGTAACCTATAAAGGCCACCCTCTAGTGAAGGTCCTCATACTACAATCACCAATGGTGCATTGTTATCTATCAAAAGCAACTCTCCACTGTACATTTGTCTTACAAGACACTGAAAGAAGATTCTTCTTCAAACTAGGAACAAATAGAATATCACTCAACTCAAGTTACAAGAACATCATTTGAAGGAAATTGAAAGGAAATGGAGCCAACTCCTCTCATAGGATAAGTAGCATCATCACCAAGCTCCATGCTCATGCCTCCCTTTTGCTCCTAAAACCTGCTGAATAATGACCTTTCACATGTTATGTGTTTTGAAACTCCACTATTCACATACCATCCAATACTAGACACAATATTAGAAGACAAGCAAGAGGTCGTGGAAAAGACACTCTCAAATTAAGAGGGATGCTCCACTACGCTTGCTATAGTCCCAATTGCAACTTGTTCCATACCCTTTCCCTTCTTCTTTAGTGGATACTAGTTGGTATAATGTCCCATCTCGTGACATGGGAAATACATCACCTTACTCAAGTCATTCTTTCCTATATTTGTACCTTCTTCTTGTAGCCTTTATTACTGCCCTTCTTCATCTTCCCGATGAGATCAATAGTATCTACTTCCCCTTGTTGTTTTGAATAAGATTGCAATCTGATTTCTTCTTGCACAAGATCAACCCAAAGCTTTGAAAACTTTGGTAAGATACCTTGAGTACAAACACCCTGAACAAAAGGCATCTAAGAAGGAGCAAGTCCTTTTAAGGAAATGAACACCAACTCTTGATCCTCCATTGTTGTTCCTGTTGAAATAATGTAACTGCAAAGAGTATTCTTATTCTTATTTTAATCATAGGATTAATCCCCATTGTGGATTAATTATGTCGGTAATTGTATTAGGACCAAATCCCCTTTTGTGGATTGGTCAACAGACAATTGTAATAGGCAGAATAAGAAGTCGGCCCCAACAGTTATTATTGAGACCAAGAATTAAATTAAAGGTGGGTTTACCCACCCAGAGTGAGAGGTCAGCCCTGCTAGTGAAGACCCTTCACATGTGCCAGTCTTGTATATATAGAGAGGCTAGCGCCTCACTTTATCACACAACTCACTTGCTCATTTCTTAAGAGGCAAGCTGCAACTTACCAGTTGGAGAGAGGGAGAAGAGTGGCGCATCTTTTGGAGAGGACTATCTGTATTGGTTTGAGTTATCTCTTGAACATTGTATTGGCAATTTATGATAAGGAAATTTTTGCTGGGTTTTCTTCCCCTAGAGGGTTTCCCAGGATAAATGCTGTGTCTCTTGTGAATGTGTATTTCTCAGTGATCTTGTTCTTATGTTGCTCTTATCTATTGAAATGCAAAGAACTATAATAATGGCATAAACATTAACAGTTCCAATTATCCCCAATTTCTAGGGATAACCAAGGAGATGATGTCTCGAGGTTCTCAGGTTGCAGACATGGAGTACCGAGAGACAGATGACTGACAACATCCACATGCATAGACATAGACCCACTTCACCACCACGCATCCTCGGTTCGTCATGATGGCATTCACCACATCAACTTGCTTCTAGAAGACAATGGGTCTTGCTCCATGAGGTACAAGTCAGGTATTGTGGTAAGTGTCACTTTAATACTTGAGGCATTTGAGTATGTTGCATTTAAAGGTGTTTTTGAATATAGAGCGCCTGCTTGGAAATAATGCTCTTTGCCTTGTTTCACCTTGGTGGTTGACATTGTGCCCTAGTAAGTGGTCACCTTGGGGGATGGGTTTGCTACTGGGAGGTCTCCTTGATGAGTCGTCGTACCATTCTCGATCATACTTATCATTTTTCACACTTCATCCTTTTTGTCTCCTTATCTTTTGGGATTTTCAGGTGTACTGACCCAAGAAGGGATTGTACCTCGTTTCATGGGAAGAAGGGGTTGAAGGCCCAGAGGAAATGTAGCTGGCAAAAGATAAAAGCCAAAACTATAACCTTCCAGATGCTCGCCCAAGGAGGTCTTGAGGACGATGTAACGTTTCTCCTAAAAAATCAAAGACCTGCAAGAAACAATTTCATATTATATAGACATCCCACTTGTTGAGGGATCTACACAAGTGCATTACAACCTTTACTTTACCCCTATGGCACTTTGTGTACCTCTCCCTTCAAGTGACATTGTGGTATTGCCTCCCAAGTCTTATATTACCCATTTGGAGTACCCAATTGTTCTGGACTTTAATTAATTAATGACAAATAAATGGGCTTGGAAAAAGGTTGCATTGAAAACGAAGGTGCAACACACCCTATACAAAGGCACCCATAAATGAGACAATACAAAGCCTTGTATGTCATGAACCTCATGCCCAAAAGTCTTACCCCCATTCACTTCATCTTCTCCACATGATTTAGAGAGGGTCCACCTAGAAAACACTCCTTGACTTAAAGAATGACTTACCCAATAGGTCACCTTGTCAACCCTCCCATACCTAAACCTGGCAAATTGCATAGGGTCTTTGACCACTTGTTTAATTTGTTGAGATGGTTTTGATGTACATGCTTAGGTGGCTCTTGTATTGAATGTGATTTCACTTGCCATAATACATTTGACTTGAGACCTTTGGAGGGTGCACTTGTCTGTCTTTGCATGACCTTGCTTGATGGACGTTTTGGAGGAACAAGCCCAGCTTGGGCCTTCATTGGGCTAGGAAGCCCACAGGTTGGATGCCATGACCCAGACTTTGGGGCAAGACAAAGGTTGGACATTGCCTTTGGAGGCAAGAGTGGAGACCTTAGAGCTGACACCTAACCCTATCTAGCCCAACGACTTGCCTTTGAAGGCCTTACGCCACATTTTTGGGGCTTGACATCTTGACTAGGGCTAGGGTTTGGTGGTGGTGATGATGATTTGGAGTATCCCTTGCACCATTGAGAAGACCCTAGCGCTTGAAAGGAAGGCCTTGGGAGGCCCAACGACTTCCTCTTATTGCTCAACAACTTGCTAAATGTGCTAAGATGTCACCCTAGAAGGGGTTGACGTCATCCTTAGGGTTTCTTTTTGTGCAAATTTTAAGTTAAAATCAAATTACTTTGTAAAGGGGCAAAATTAAGGGGGATGTCCCCCTTATTTTGTGGTTTACCCTAATTAAATGTGGACAAACACTTTTTAGAGGTTTTGTATAAATAAGGATGAAATTCATTTCATTTTAACATAACTCTCTCATGTGAGAGGAGCTACTTGGCTGAAATTTGTGCCCTACTTGGGCATTTTGGACAATCTCTCTCTTGTGCAACATTTTTGGATGCTTGTTATGGTATATTGTGGAGCTAAGGTGGTGCGCACCTCTTGGAGGCTTGTTCTATTGCATGTTGGAATTATCTTGGTAAATTAGGGTTTTGTTTTGCTATCTTGTGAAATTGGTAAGGAAATTTCTACACTTTGTTGGTATTTTCTTCTTGTTTCATGCTACACTTGCCTAAAACCCTTGGGGGAGTATAAGGGCATACACCCTCCACCAAGGTCCATTTTATTTGCAATTTGATAAGTCATTTTTACAAGGTTGCTAGGAGAAGTAAAAGGGCTTACACCCTCCTAGACTTACCTTTGTTGGTTTTGCATGCTTTAGGGAGTAAAAGAGCTTACACCCTTAGAGATATTGTGGATCTAACTCTTATAACCAAGACTCCATTTACCCAATAGATTCAAAGCACTAGTTTGAAAATTACATTGGAGAAACAAAATGGTTGCTTTGGATAACTTGTTTTGTTGAGATATTTCAATTGTCTAAAGTGGAATCAAATTTACATGCTTTAGGCTTGGTTGAGCCACTAGGGCGTCTAGCTTAGCCAAGTACATCTTATTGCTGTTATAACTTTATGCTACAGCCATTAGGGCTGCAACAAAACACATTAAATCTCTTACTATAACTTGCTTTTCAACCGCTGAAATGACTTGTAAACTTGTACTCTTATTCTACCGTTTATTGTCTATCTCTTTGTCGTTTACTTGTCAATTTTCGTGGTTGAAATTTGCTGCTGTAACAAATCTTTGCTACAGCCATTTGGCTGCTCTGAAAAATCTCTGAAAACATCATTTTTGCGGCCCTAACTCACCATCAAAGCTTGTGCTAAAGTATTGGGAATTGATCTACTTGCTTAATGTTTCATTACTCAATAAATATTTCATGCTTTTGATGGTTATTTATGCGGTAAATAATTGATTTCATTGCTGATATATACCTTTGTTTATTGCTGTAATTTAGGACAACAAGCTTCACTTGCTTGTCCCATTGATCTCAAGGCTTGTATCACTATTATTTGTCTTGTCTGGGGCAGGTGTAACACTTTGGTGCAGGTACCCACGTCTTTGGAAACCATTCTCCATCCGCAAGACTCACTTTCAAGCCATCCTTCTTCCATCATTGACCTACGGGTTCCTCTCATTATCTCTCCACCCTTCGTCTCAATCCCCTTAGGGTCACTGGGATTCCCCCCTTGAGGTGATCACATCATCTCTAAAGTGACGGGAGTACCTATCTAAGGTGACAGTGGGTAGGTATTCCCATAGTTATCTCACCTTTGTAGATTGGGTCGGGCTTTGCCCAACCTACAATTCGTGCGATAACAGTTCCAACGGAAACAATTTGATCTTTCAAGTCAGTGATTTTGGTCAAGTAGCTCACCATAGTATCTATCTTGCAAGAGCCTTTGTTGAGAAGCACAAGAGTTTTGAAACTACTCAACCAAAGCTTCAAACATTTTCATGCCCATCTTCTTATCTGCAATACCTGAGATGAAATGATCCTTCACATAATCAAGAATAATTATCTTCACTTTGGCTTCCTTCTTCCGATGAGTGGCCAATTGTGCTGGGTCAATAGGGTTTGAAATCTCTTTCACAACATGTTCCCAAAGATTGGCTTCCTCCATAAGCAATTGGAGTCTAAGCTTTCGAGGAAAAAAATTTGAAGCTCCATCCAACTTGTCACACTCTATAAGATCGAGAGTCACCTTACACATCCTGAACAAGGCTGAAGTGAACAAATCGATAGTGAATGAATAAACAAAACCCTTTCTAGGGCCTAAGTACTTCTCGCAAGCAACCTAGGGTATCACACCCAACAACCTCAACAAGGCCAATCACCTCTCCCAGGTATTCTTCAACGGAAATGCAAGCTCCCTCTTACACCTAGAGTGATCTTAGCCACAACAACTTTGATAGCATGTTAAAATTTTTGCGTTCAAGAGTTTTAATGCAAAACAGAAATTTCACTTCTATCCTAGAGGTTTCCTTGATCTCAACCCTATGAATTTTCAGCTTTAGGGTTGTTTTGAAATATAAACAAAACAATAGTAGTAGTGGACAATATTTCAATGCTTAACAACCCCAATCTACTAGTCAATTCAAGTGATAAGATACCATTGTGTTCCAATCATAGTTTTTAAACTCGGTCAACTTGGACTTGGACTCGGACTTGATTGAGTTGACCATAAATTGAGTGAACTTGACCCTCTGCTTAGTTTAGGGACCAGTTTGGTACCGAACCGGTCCAACTTGGTCAAGTCCATACCTACTCAGTCGAGTTGGTCATCTTCCTCACTGCGGCATATAGATTTTTATGAAAAGTTAAATGTAATTTTTTTATACCTAAACCCTAAATCCCATCATCCTAAGGCATGTCGCTATCAATGTGAAACTCATGCTTCTACTAGTACTACTACTATAGTTGAAGATGTCCCTGAGGAGTCGAACGAATTCAAAGACTGTGAGCTAGAGGATCTTGTAGCTCATGTTGAGGATCCCATTTCTAGCAGCGGTGATGAGTTTGATGATTGATCATGTTGATTAGTGATTTGTAGTAGGCTAGTAGCTTGTAGCATGGTTTTCAGACTCTAGAGGCCATTTAGAGCCTCGTTGATTATGTATGTTGTTTCTGATATGTATTGCACTTGGCGCCATTTTGATATATTCACCCTTACATGGTATATACATGAACAAACTTTGCATATTTTGTCTCTAATGGTTTGGAATTTTTACAATATATTTTTTTCATTAAAATTTAAATATTTTATATATTTTTTAGTAAACCGAGTCATTAAATTCAAACCGGTCTGAGTCATGGCTGAGCTCGAATCGAGTCCGATTTGACCCTCGGCTGATTCTGAGTTCTAAAACATTGGTTCTAGTAAATTTCATCCCTCTAGGGAAATCTTATCATGCATATACCAGATCTGAAAACCACTTATGGCAGTTGTAAAAATTAGTAGCAAATCTGCCCATATATTCTTCAATTATATTGTTAAATCACTTGACATAATCACCCTTAACTTATGTCAAATCAGCCAGACATATAGAGCTGGAATTTACAAACCATGAAGAATATAGATGGCTGAAATTCAAATCTACAAAATGATAAGTATTGGATTGCTGGAAACTTCATTAATATGCAAAAGATGAAGTTCATGTACATACCATAGCCTTATCACAAGGCTAGTACAATCCTTTAGCTCTCCAAAACACTAGCTAAGGAAAACCAAGAAAACCCTAGCTCACACCAAGGAGATCACACAAACATGTCCTTTGAGGAAAGATGTCTCCTCTTCTCCATCACTTCAACAAGTACAACCTAGGGTTTCACCTCAAAACCCTAATCTCAAAATCTCGAAGGGATGAAACCCAAACCCTAGTCTTTAAGATGCTCCAACAAGCTTAAGAAACCCTAGTGACTCCAAGAGAGAGAGAGATCAAGTACATAAGAGAATCCAAGAGAGAGAGAGAGGAGTGGTGCATTCCTCTTGATCACATCTCTAACACGAGTGATAAGAATGAATGAGCTATAATAATGAGTTATGAAGGACTTTCTCCTTCCTCTATATTTATGAGAGGTAATGGAGGCCAACAATACATATGTGGGCCTATGTTCTTACAAGCAACGTATAATAACACATGTAGGCTCACACATGTGGAGCGCTGCACTCCATGAATACACATGTCAAGCTCCAAGGCGATGCCATCCACAAGTAAGGCTCCAAATGCAAGGGTACTCCAAGAAGTGTGTTCCAACACTCTTCCTATAGGCCTCCAAAGGCTCCATCAATCCTCCTAAGCCATGTACTCCACTAGGTCCACTCCCCTTGCATGAACACTGTCACAACCTAGGCAACCTCGAGCCAACTTCAAGCCTCCATGAAAGCATCCAAGCTACCTTGTGTTGTCTAGGGCACAAGACCCTCCTCTAGGATGTAAAATGCTCCTCCTCCTAAGTAGGGCATTCTCCGAGGAAGCAACCATCCTCATGTGGCCATCATGTAGAATGTCACCGAAGTTGTTAGGAGATCTCCAATGCCCTAGGAAGAATACCAAGAAAGCACTCAACTAAGATCAAGCAACCACTGAGTAAGCCATCTTTATTGAACGAAGTTCATCTCCAACTATCTCTCATGAGCAAATCCATCACGGCCCATCCAGGGGTTGAACATACACCATGTACCCCAAATCTCATGAAACACCCTCAAACATGGCGTAAACACTTTCATAGTAACCCCAAAAGCTAACAAAAGTTCCCTGTGTTAAAATATTCGATGTGCTCGTTTTACCATAAGCAATATCACTATTGTCACCCAACCATAGGCATGCAACCACCTCCGAGAACCATAACATTTGCTAGATAGAATGATTCCAGAAGGAGCACTAGAACCAACAAATAACCAAGAGAGCGCATCTTTCTCCAAAGATAGCTCACTAGACAGAAAGTCCCAAAGCCACAGAACAAGAAAAATACTCAGCTGCAGTAGTTGCAGTTGCACTTACCAAGAATACTACCAATAATGTCAGCAAGAATACCACCAAGAGATACTAGAAGGTAAGGTGCATATCTTAGGCTCGATAGCGCTAGAGAGAGAGACCAAGAATCACCCCAGAGGATCCACCTTCCATTCTTGCAGTTGCAGCTCCAAACTTATGCTATACTTGAGAGAGTGAGTGAGGTGAGTGTACAAATGAGCTCAAGCGCCTTCTATTTATAGTCCTTCTTGTCACTTGTCTAGGTCGACTTCTCTTTCTGGAGGGTAATCCTTTAATATTATTTATTCTTCTGAGCCGATTTGTCTTCTAGGGTTTTTACACATCTGTTTAGGGTTTCTCTTGCTTCCAGAGTATTCTATTCTAGCCAAAGGTTACACATGGAGGTTAATACCTTCTGCAACTACTATAATATCAACACTCCCTCCTAGCTAGGAAGGTATTAACTGTAATGGTCTCAAACACATCCATCCATTTCGCATGGTATGGGCAAGGCTCACATAGTCTTGCAGACCATTCTATAGGTAGCATCATCATAGCCACACGGGCTATCTCATGATCACGCAGATAAATTCACGAGCATCATCATCGTTGTTCATCTAGCTGGCAATCACGTCCAACACCATTGGTAGTCTCCATGGAAATCAGGTAGTAGCACATAGTTACTACAATGCCATCCAATAGATCACAATAGTGTCCATCCATAGCAGTACACAATTGCTATCCAGTGGTACACAACCACTCCGAGTAGTGCACAACTACTATCTAGTGACACTCAGTCACTACCAGTGGAATACATCCACCACAGTAGCACATAACTACTGTCTAGAGATCCACAGTCTCCATTGCAATCAACTAATAGCTACACAATCTATCACCATGCAGTACAACAGTCTCCTGGAATCAAATCATATCATCGTTTGCATCATCTCTCGAGGCCATACTCCATCTGAGTAATTGGGCATGATGCTGAATAAGTCATGTGTTGGACTTAGCGCACTCAACAGAGTGATATAGGGACCATTCTTCCTATCCTGGTCACTGCCCGTGACACAGGAAGAATGATTGTCCCAACAGATGTTGAAAGCCCCACAATGGGCTATAAGGACCATTCTTCTAATCCAGACATATGTCCTAGAAGAATGATTGTCCTCCCAGATGTTGCAAGCCACGCCATGGGCTATAAGGACTATTCTTCTAATCCAGACCTACGTCCTAGAAGAATGACTGTCCTGGACCATTTTCCCCCCTCTGGCCACTACTGTGAACTCTGGGAAAATGTCTCTCTTGTACCAATCTCCCCAATCTGGTCACTACTGTGAACTCAGGGAGACAAACCATTCTACTTGTCCGGGAAAACCCCCAGGAGAATAGCCATCTTGGACCATTCTACCTATCCAGGCAATGCCCCAAGAGAATAGTTGTCCATGGTACATCAACAATCTTGTTGAATTTTCACTATGCTAGGCTCAAGCATGAGGTTTATTTCATTTAGCATGTACTTGAACCATAAACAAATGTAGCAACACCATACACAAGTGCTACAATAACCAAGATCACAAGAAGAATAACCATGCACAAGAACACAAGAAATATCCTGGGAAAACCCTTCTCAACTAAGGGAAAAACCCGACAATCTTTTCTTATATTCTCAAGAGAAGATCCCCAAACCATAAACCCTAATGCACACAAGAGGGTGCTTCTACAACCTTGAAACTAGCACCCAAGAGAGGTGTGCACTTCAACCTTACAAGTGTTGCTGAAATTTCCAAATGACAAGTGACAAGTGAGTGTGTGTGTTTCCTCAATGGGGAAATCATCTCTATTTATACAAGACCAGACACAACAATAGGTGTGTCTATTGGTACAATAGGGCCGACCTCAATAACTCAGTAATATAATTAATTATTACAATAAAGATTAATTATCTTTCACATATGGTGGGGTCGACTTGTACCCTTTACATCACAAATTAGGGTTACAAGTAAATCTTACACTTAGACAATATAACAAGGGATCCACACGTCCACTAGTGCTTAGCCACTAGGGACACACCCACTTGTGCTTAGCCACGGGGATGTCGTACTCAACAAATCTCTATCTCAACTAAGTCCATAAGAGAATCATCAAGAGTACCATCTCAAGCCTGACTCAACTGAGTCCACAGGAGTACAAAGGCAGGAGACCACACATCGACTCAACTCTCACAGAGGAGAACGATACACCCATCACACGGGCTCTCACAGGTCAACTCAACTCAGTCTAGAGGAGAACATATTCTGGAGAATGTCACACGACGCTGCAATCATCAACACTCCCTCTCAACTAGGGAGGCATTCTTCACCAGGCAAAGTCTCTCATGGAAGTACTCAAACTTCGTCCTGGCAAGCGGTTTGGTGAAGACATCTGCAATCTGCTCATGTGTAGAAAGGTACTGCACATGTACTGGTTTCCTCTGCACCATATCTTTGATATAATGGTATTTGATCTCAATGTGTTTCGATTTATCGTGAAACACAGGATTCTCTGAGAGCTTCACACAACTCTGGTTATCACAATGAATAATAGTGGAATCCATCTCATGATCAAATAAATCTGCAAGGAGCTTGCGAAGCCACACTGCTTTGCGGACTACCAGACACAATGCTATATACTCTGCTTCTGCGGTACTCAAAGCCACATAGCTCTGTTTCCTATTGCACCAGGAAACCATGGCAGATCCCAAGGTAAAACAACAACCAGATGTGCTCTTCCGGTCCACTGTGCTCCTTGCCCAATCTACATCAACATATCCCTGCAAACTCATGTCTACACCGGAGGCATATCTCAGGCCATATTCAACTGTGCCTCGTAAATATCTCAATACATGCTTTGCTGCTATCTAGTGAGTTTGTCTCGGCTGACTCATGAACTGACCGAGTACATTCACTGCATAGCATATATCAGGTCTGGTGTTAACCAGATATATCAATGATCCAATCAACTGTCGATAAAGGTGTGGATCAATCTTGCCTGAATCAGTAGAAGCCTCGTTCATTTTCTTCAGATCCATCACCATCGGTGTAGGCATGGATTTGCAGTTTTTCATACTGAATTTCTTCAATATCTCCATTGTATATTTTCCTTGACTCAAGAAAATCTCATTAGTTCCCTGCCATACTTCTAGTCCCAAGAAGTAGTGCATCATACCAAGATCCTTCATCTCGAATTCAGAAGTCAATGCACGCTTGCATTCAAGAACAAGCCTTTAAGAACTAGTGAGGAATAAGTCATCAATGTATAGGACCAAGATCAGGCACTCGTTACCAACAATGTGATAATATAGGTTTGGATCAACAACACTCTTGCTGAAGCCCAAACTCATCAGTAATACATACATCTTCTCGTACCAAGCACGAGGTGCTTACTTTAGTCCATACAGGGCTTTCTTCAACCTGCACACATGAGATTTCTGCTCATGTATCACGAATCCATCTGGCTGCTCGATGTAAACTTCTTCCTCTTTCTCACCATTGAGAAAGGTTGTCTTTACATCCATCTGATGTAGTCTCCAACCCATAGACGCTGCTAATGCAATGATCGTACGGATGGGAGTGTATCGGGCCATTGGAGAAAATGTCTCCTCATAATCAATTCCCTCCACCTGTGAGAATCCTCTAGCTACAAATCTCGCTTTGTACTTCTCGACACTTCCATCAGCTGCATGCTTGATCTTATAGATCCACTTGGAAGTCACTACAAACTTCCCTTTTGGTCTCGGAACAATATCCCATACATCATTCTTCATGATGGATTGATACTCTTCTGTCATGGCATCTTGCCATACCTGCTGACCTGCTGCTTCTCCATGACAAGAAGGCTTAGTATTAATGATGTGACTCATGGCTGAAACATAGCTCGAGAACCTCTGTGGTCTCTTGCTCTCTTAATGTGCTTCGAGGAGCTGCATGTCCCTCTACCTCCTGCAGAGTCTGTCGAGCCTAGGAAGGTCTTTTATGGCCTACTGCAATGTCTCTGGGAACATCATCACGATCAACTGGATCAATGGTTGTCTCCCTCTGAACTACTGAAGGGGGAGAAGGTATTGTCTCGTTGTCAATCTCCTCTGAGATTCTCTGGATCTTCGAAAGGCTATCTCTTTCTCAAAAATGACATCTCTGCTCACCTCAATCCGTCTCTGACCAGGGATGTAGATGGTGCACACAAGAGGGTGCTTCTACAAACTTGAAACTAGCGCCCAAGAGAGGTGCGCACTTCAACCTTACAAGTGTTGCTGAAATTTCCAAATGACAAGTGAGTGTGTGTGTTTCCTCAATGGGGAAATCACCTCTATTTATACAAGACCAGACACAACAATAGGTGTCTATTGGCACAATAGGGCCGACCTCAATAACTCAGTAATATAATTAATTGTTACAATAAACATTAATTATCTTTCACATATGGTGGGGCAGACTTGTACCCTTTACATCACAAATTAGGGTTACAAGTAAATCTTACACTTAGACAATATAGCAAGGGATCCACACGTACACTAGTCCTCAGCCACTAGGGCACGTCCACCTGTGCTCAGCCACAAGGACGTCGTACTCAACAAATCTGTATCTCAACTGAGTCCAGAGGAGAATCATCTGAGTCCACAGGAGTACAAAGGCGACCATACATCGCCTCAACTCTCACAGAGGAGAATGATACACCCATCACATGGGCTCTCACAGGTCGACTCAACTCAGCCCATAGGAGAACGTATCCTGGAGAATGTCACACGACGCTGCAATCATCAACAAATCTGTCAACTTGGACCATTCTCCACAGGGAGAATATTTGTCCACCAACAATCTATTTTGCTTGGACCATTCTCCACTTGGAGAATGTCTGTCCACCAACACATTGACTACCCATGATGCCATATATCAACACTCCCTCCCAACCGAGGAAGTCATCTCCTCCCTTTCAAACAAGGGAGGTATCTCCACTGTATCATCTCTAAGCTGTACTAGCATGATGCGAATGCATCATATCATCTAAGCTGCACTGGGATGATGTGGAGTATCATTTACATCATCTCTAAGTTGTACTAGCATGATGCGAATGCATCATATCTAAGTTGTACTGGCATGATGTAGATCAATGTTTCAGCATCATCTCTAAGCCGTACTAGCATGGTGTCAATGCACCATCTCTAAGCTGTACTGGCATGATGCGAGTAATCTGCATCATCTCTAAGCTGTACTAGCATGATGCTATTGTATCATATCTAAGTTGTACTAGCATGATGCGACTCAGGCATATGCATCATCTCTAAGTTGTACTAGCATGATGCTAATGCATCATATCTAAGCTGTACTAGCATGATGCGTCTCAAGACATCTGTATCATATCTAAGTTGTACTAGCATGATGCTGAAGCATCATATCTAAGTTGTACTAACATGATACAGATCAACACTCCCTCTCAACCAAGGGAGCAATCTCCACAAGTCCCAACTTGTCCCTCAAGTATGTAAACTTTATCTTGGACAGAGGCTTTGTCAAAATGTCAACTGTTTGCTCATCGATGGAGATGTATTGGAGAATCACTTCTCCCTTCTGGACTTTATAACGGATAAAATAGTACTTGATCTCAATGTGCTTCGACCTATCATGGAACATGGGGCTCTCTAAAAGATTCACACAACTCTGATTATCACAATATATCACAGTCGAATCTAGCACCTGATCAAATAGTCTAGAAACCAGCTTACAGAGCCATACTGCTTCCGTACAAGCGTCATAAGCTGCAATATACTCTGCTTCTACAGTGCTGAATGCAACAGACTTCTATTTCCTTCTAGCCCATGATATCATAACAGAGCCCAAACTGAAACATATATCAGAAGCACTATTTCTGTCATCTGCAGTCCCTGCCCAATCTGAATCAGTAAATCCATGCTACTATACGTCACTATTTGAGGCATATCTCAAACCATAATTTAGCATCCCACAAAGATATCTCAAAATGTGCTTTGCAGCTATCCAATGCTCATGTCTAGGTTTCACCTGGAACTGGCTCAACGTGTTCACAACAAAGCAAATGTCCAGCCGGGTATTAACCAAATACATCAATGAGGCAATCAACTGTTGGTTCATGGACGAGTCTACTGGATTAGAATCAGAGTCTCTCAACTTTCTCAGATCTGTCACCATGGGAGTTGCCATGGATTTGCAATCCATCATCCCAAACTTCTGAAGAATCTTTACAACATACTTCCCTTGCCTCGGGAAGATTTCACCACGCTTATGCTATACTTCTAGTCCCAAATAATAATGCATGAGACCAAGATCCTTCATATCGAATTCAAAGGCTAACTCCCTTTTACACTGAATAATGAGAGGCTCTGCGCTTGTCGGAATCAAATCATCAACATATAGTAGCTGGATCATAGGTGCATCATTCACAACCTTGTAATAAGGATATGGATCAACAAAGCTCTTGGAAAATCCAAGTTTCGTCAAGTACCTGTCAATTCGTGCATACCAAGCTCTTGGAGCTTGCTTGAGTCCATACAAGGCCTTCTTCATACATGGGTTTCTCTTGGGTGTACCCCAAAACCTTGAGGTTCCTCTATGTATACTTCTTCCTCAATTACTCCATTTAGAAAAGCGGTCTTTACATCCATCCGATGTAAACTCCAACCCATGGATGCTGCAAGAGAACGTCTCATCATAGTTTTCTCCCTTCTGCTGGGAGAACCCTCTAGCCACGAATCTTGCCTTGTATTTATCGATACTCCCATCTACTGAATGCTTAATCTTGTAAACCCATTTTGAAGTGACTACAAACTTTCCTTCAGGTCTAGGTACGATTTCCCATACATCATTTTTCATGATGGAATGATATTCTTCCATCATAGCTTCCTTCCATTCTTTCTTCTTGACTGACAACCAAAGATCCTCAAGTGTTCAACACTTGGCTTCTTTTCGAAGAAAGTTTCTTCTAGAGTCATGTTCTTCAATATATGATGAGGACTTATATTCTGAACATATATGACTGTCATAGCTGCTTCTCCCCATAGAAACATGGATAGATTCTGGTCATTCGTCATTGCCTTGATAGATTCTTCAATGGATCGGTTCTTTCTTTCTGCTACACCATTCTGCTGAGGATTGTAGGGAGTAGTGAGCTCCCTCCTAATCCTGACCTCTATAGAATGTCCTGAAATCATTTGAGGTGTACTCTCCTGCTTAATGAGGAGGTTGACATTGGTCCACACACACATCTGAGTGAACGATGTCCAAAACTTCTTTTTCTTTACACACTTCCTTTAGAATTGGTACTTGGTGAGATCACTTGCCTCACTACTTGATGGAGTCATTTGCTCCATGTTTTGCAATTGTCACTCTAGCTCCTTCTCAGAGCTATCGCCTGTGACCTGGAACCTGGAGCCTCAACTGCTACGGAGGGTGCGCTGCTTATTCCTCTCGATGTACTGGATCCAAGATCACTGCTTGGACAAGGTCTCTTGTACATCCCCTGCAAACACACTCATGCTTTGCTGGATGATATAACTTGAAAAGCATATACAAGTGCATACCTTTGAAATTTGTAGCATCGTTCAACTTGTCTTCTAATCTGAAACTAGACACCATCTTGACAAGAAGAGGTTAGAAACTGAATCAAAAAGGTTCAATGATTAGAACAAGCTAGAAACCCTGAAATTTGAACTTTGACCACAAAATTAATTTTGACCAAAAGTCAACCTTTGACTTTGACTTTGACCAAGAACTCAAACTTGACGTTTTTGCTGGATGAGGGAACTAGAGGGTGTGCTAGGCTAGGGTGCACTAGAATATCCAGAAATTAGGTCCAACACTTCACTTAAGGTGCCCAAAGAATTAGATTAGGGTTTGCTGCAACTGCAAAATCAGAAACCCTAGTTGCAGCTGCAACTGGTGCTATAACGAGCTTGACGAAGAACTCCCACTCTACCTTCCAGCGGTTAGACTGATATGAAGGTAGTGTGGGCCCATAACCTGTTAAAATATCCGATGTGCTTGTTTTACCATAGACAATATCACTATTGTCACCAAACCATAGGCATGCAACCACCCCCAAGCACCATAACCTTTGCTAGATAGAATGATTCCGGAAGAAACACTAGAACCAATAGATAACCAAGAGAGCGCATCTTTCTCCAAAGATAGCTCACTAGAAATAAAGTCCCAAAGCCACATAACAATAACAATACTCAGTTGTAGCAGTTGCAGTTGCACTTACCAAGAATACCACTAAGAATATCAGAATACCACCAAGAATTTCACCAAGAATACCACCAAGAGATACTAGAAGGTAAGGCGCATACCTTAGGCTAGATAATGCTAGAGAGAGAGACCAAGAATCACCCCAAAGGATCCACCTTCCATTCTTGCAACTGCAGCTCCAAACTTGCGCTATACTTGAGAGAGTGAGTGAGGTGAGTGTACAAATGAGCTCAAGCGCCTTCTATTTATAGTCCTTCTTGTCACTTGTCTAGGTCGACTTCTCTTTCTGGAGGGTAATCCTTTAATATTATTTATTCTATTGAGCCGACTTGTCTTCTAGGGTTTTTACACATCTATTTAGGGGTTCTCTTTCTTCTGGAATATTCTATTCTAGCAAAAGGTTACACACGGAGGTTAATACCTCCCGCAGCTACCATAATATCAACACCTTGGGCATGCCCATGTTTGGGTCTCAAAAACTTCTTGACTTTTGTTAGCTTTTGGGGTTACCCCAAAAGTGTTTACACCATGTTTGAGGGTGTTGCATGAGATGTTGGGTGCATGGTGTATGGTTGACCCTTGGTATTCCATGATGGACTTGCACATTGGGGGTGGCTTACTCTTGTCTTGCAAGACCTTGTATGGTATCTGGACGCTTGTATGACATTCTTCCTTGAAGTGTTGGAGAACTATGGAGTTTGGTGACTTCTTCATGTAGTTGACACATGGAGGGTGGTTTCTTGCTTGGAGAACGCTTTGCATTGGAGGGTTGGGCATTTTCGAGGAGGGCATTGTACCCTAGACATCATGGGGTTTCTTGGCTGCTTGCATGGAGGCTTACACTTGACTTGAGGACGCTTGGTTTGAGGGAGTAGACATGTAGGTGTGGTGGTCCTTGAGGAGACACGTGACCTTGGAGATGCATTGGAGCTTTGGAGCCTTGGACCTTGGGGAATAGTGCTCATGCCTTTGAGCCTTGCTCGTTGATCATCACCTTGGAGATTGACATGTTTAACTTGGAGTAGAGTGCTTCACATGTGTGGATCTACTTGTGTCTTGTAGTTTGCTTGTAGTGAACTAGGTCCACTTGTCATTGTAGACCTCCCTTACCTCTCATATAAATATAGGAAGGAGAGAATGATTATCATCATCAATCATGCATTTATGTTTATTCTTCTTTACACTTGGGTTAGACATGTAAGAGGAGGAGCACTAGTCTCTCTCTCTTTCTCATTCAATCTTCTTTGTCTTTAGGCATAGGGGTTTCTTGGAGCATTCTTGAAATCTAGGGCTAGGGTTTGATCCCCGAGTCATGGAGTTAACATTTAGTGATAAACCTAAAGTTGTAGTTGAGGAGGAAGAGAAGAGGACGCCGTGCATGAGGTCAAGGAATACTCGCTATTGGTGATTCTAGCTTGTTGGAGTTATCTTTGGTGGAGCTAGGGTTTTTCTTGGTTTTCTCTACCTAGGGTTTTGGAGAGCTTGGAGGGTTGTAGCAACTTGTGATAAACTGAGAGTATGTATTTAAACTTCATCTCTTATCTATATATATAAAGTTTTTAGCTTTCCAAAATTGGCTTATTATAGATTTGATTTTGAGCTATCATTGTCTTCATGGTTTGATAATTTCTAGCACTTATATGTCTTGCTGATTTGACATAACTTAAGGCTGAAATTGCCAAGGAATTTAACATTTATGTTGAAGATAATAGGATAGATTTACTGCTGTAAGTCTGGATTAATTGCAGTGACTTCAGATCTGGTTTATCCATAAAAAGATTGCCCCAAAGGGCTGAAACTTGTTGGCATATATTTGGTATCTTCTCCCTTGGACTGCCTAGTGTATTGTGTTTGATGTAAAGTGAAATACTGTCCACTGTTTGTTGCTGTAATTTATATTTCAATTCATCGCCAAGGTTGATAATTCATAGGGATTAGATCCGTGTAACCTCTGAAGAGGTGAAATTTATGAAGTTGCAAATGAAACCTCAATCATGAAATTTCCACAGCTTTTTTAGGCAGTGACCATCTCCCTAGACCATCTACCCCCTTTCAGGTACTCTCTAGACGTGCCAACACACTTCTTGTCATCTAAGTAGGATATGAATTAAGCTATTAGAGATGGCGTTTACAGATAATGCATTCAAGCCACCTGGATCACACCTCTTGAGGATCTCGACCCGAAGATGGCTTTCTATCTGGAGCACTGTTTGGAGTTCAGAGATGACCTTCTTGTCCAATCTCCATATACACGTAGACACTGGATGCATGCCCTTAGAATCCCCCATAGTTAGCGTTGGGTGGACTCTTACATACTTTGGTTACAAACCGATCACCACCTCTTGAGGTTGGACAATATTTGACAATGCTACCACTCATTGGAGCTAGAGACAAAGGTACAACTCATCTTTCGGTACCCCCTATAGTACAAGATCAAAGTTCTTGTGCCCCCCAGGATCATTAACCATGTCGCCTTAGTCTTGGCCACTTTTCGAAGGATATCATCTGCTAGTGCGTCGGTCCTTTCATAGTGCTTGACGACTCCAACGATGAGTTTGCCTCTTGGTCTCCTCACTCGTCGTTGGCAGCCAACTTCAGCAGGCCTTAACATCCTCCCTTTCTTTTGCTCAACATCGAGATTTTCAGAGCCTTTCAGTTTCTACCACTTCTCTTTTACCAATGCCTTATCTTATACTCTCTCTTTTAGCTTTTTTAGCTTTTAATCTTTCTTTAGCGAGACATTTAACAGCTAGTCTCTAGCCTACTCTTGGATCTTATTATATTTATGCTTTTAGCATTGTTCTAGGAGATGCCTTGGCACACCCACTTTGTACCCTCACAGGTTCTACTATCTTCGTCCCTTTGACCTACTTTTGTGGTCTTTTGTTTGACATTAATAAAATAATGTTATCTTATCTTATCAAATACTTGTGGCCGTTAACTGACTTGCTTCTACTGCAATATGCCAAATGATTCCAGAGGATTGATTGTTTAAGCTAAATTTGGATGCTCATGGCCCTATTTGGAATGATTTGAAACGAACTTACATGAAGGCATTTATGGATTAACAAATCAGGGAACTCTATGATAAGATTCAAGCAACTTGTTGAATGGTAGAATCTAGATCGACTGAATAAGAAGTGGAATGTTCAAGATCAGGAATCAAGCTAGATCAGGGGGTTGGTTTCTAATACTTGTGTACTTGGTTGGTTGGTCCTTCATTACAGTGTAGCAGTAAAAGATCAACTACCTTGCACTGGGTTTACAAATGGATGTTGCATGGTTTGTCACGAGCCTGAAATAGTTAAGCATGTCATGTTGCATTGTGAGGTTGCTAGAACGTTTTGTGCTTGGATTGCTGCAGAGTACAGTGTTCTTGGTCTCTCCTCTTCATTGGAAAGGGGCAATGTTTGGGGACAAACGGATGATCTGACAGGAAAGCAAGAGTATGTGGGATGTGATCAGACTGTAAAGCATCTGTTTCTTATGGAAATGATAGTATCAAGCAACTTTTGATGAGGCAAATATTTTATTTAACCTGGGTAAAGTATCTGCATTTGCATCAGGTCTAGCTATCGAGCTTTCAGCCAGGAATACCTTTTCTAGAAAGATAGAGATACTCTTCAAGTTGGAGCAAAAGAGGATATGCTAGCTCTCCTTACTTATATAGGAAGGGGGATCTTGTGTATTCCTTGGCTTCTAGTTCTCACAATCCTGATGTATGTATGCATTGATTTTTTAAGTAATATATGCTGCATTTTCGAACGTAAATATTCACTACAGGTCATAAAGGGAGCATTAAGTGCAAAAGACGAAGAAGCAGGAAATCATATTAATTGCATGTTAGGTTTAGTGCTTTTGTAGGAGACCAACAAGGCTAATTGGGAAGCTGGCCTGAGTGAAAAAGAGGAAAAAGGAGAAAAACAAAGCATTGCATGGATTGGCAGAAAGAGTTGTCAAAAGAAGAATCTGGAGAGCAGTATGAATGTCCAGATGAAGCCATGGAATCAGGAAATGCATAGAAGAGCAGATCATGTTAATCTTCATAGTGACTATGTAGTAAGCTTTAACTCTAGGAAGGATCTATACTATTTTCCAGTGATTGACAAGAGAAGATTGTCTTATTACTTGCAGGGAATTCAATTAGGTGTATGTTGTTGGGTGGTGAAATATTGAGGAAAACTTCACTCGTGTTGCAAAGACTATTCATTATCGACGATCAAATTGTAGAGGCACTGCACATTTGATTGTTACAGGATCAGATTTATATGCTAAATATTGCTATTTGTTATGGTCTCAAACATAAGGAAAAAGATTCCCTTGGACACTCATTTAATATTGATGACATCTGAGCTCATAAATCAAAGTTTAAACTTAGAAAAGAGAGCTTATGTTATCTTAAAAGGAGCTCATAAAAGAGGTCTAATAAATAAAAATTTGAAGGAGCTTAACAAGGACAAAACATGAAACCCAACAAGGACAAAAAGGGTGATGTGCCAATTGCGGCTATTCAAAAGCCTGGGGAGAAATGCAAAACCAAGGTTATGAAGTGATTGAGTTACCTTGAAGAAGCATGGGAAGCTATCAATATTAAAAATCCATAAGAAACATCATTTTGGAAATGTCATGTGACAATTTCTTGTGCTATGCTGGTAGACTAAGACGAAGCATATTAGCCAAGACTTAGTCCAAGCATTGCGGGCCAAGCAGGGGACAATGACTGACTGATTTTACTATAAATTAAAGCTGGTTTACTACAGCTCTACTTCATATTTTCAGCTGGTTTTAGCATGTTACTGCAGAGTTTGAATCTTCTACTCATCTGGTGGAGAGTTTTAGCCTGAGGAAAGGGTTCCGTGATGTTGTTTCAACAAACTTTTCTGCTGTTATATGTGCTGAAATCAGCTATCCATTCAGGATGAAAGTACTGAAAAAAGTCTTGTCACCGGCCTACTCTATTTCTAATAGTTAAGGTGCATCATTTTTATGACTGCTATGGAATCTGAAGCTTTATGCATTCATGCATTTGTATAAGCCATAGAATGCTTGGTTTAGGGTGAAAGTTGGATGATGATATGTGCAAAGGGGGATGAAGTTGGGAAATAAAGTATATTTCCATTGTATGGAGTTTTAAATTTTAATGGCTGCTGGTCACACGAGTTTATCCCTTAGCAGGTAGCATATGGCCCTTCATGTCACTGACACAGACGCTCCCAACAACAATAGCTCTGTGACTGCATTACCTATGGTCTGGCATGGATGTTCTGCCTGATTTATATTTGGGCCTTGTACAAACACTTTATTCCAGATTTCTTCAATGTGGTACTGCACTAAGCTTCTTCAAGGCAACCTAGTTCCTCCCTCTTCTAGTAAAAACATGAAAGTAAATAACTAGTTTATACAAACAGCAAGGAAGTACACATTCAAGACATAGACTTATTAAAGGAGGACTGCATAGACTTATAGATAACCATTTCTTAGCTTTTACTTCCAATGCCTATCTGTTTATGTCAAATAAACAGATAGACTTATTGAAGGGAGGACTGCATAGACTTATAGATAACCATTCCTTAGGTTTCACTTTTGCTGCCTATCTGTTTATGTCAAATAGGTTTAGTACAATGCTTGTGGCCGCTGAATAACTTGTCTTACTATTGAAAGTGGACTAAACATTTTTCTTTTTAATATAATGCATGTTTTCAATGAACAATATAATGGTATAGTACACGTGAACAATACGTTCTAGAACAAAAAATTAGTCGTGTTAAGTATCATGTTTTTGAGAACTTCATTAGCCTGACCAGACAGCTACCGTCACAAATTTGTGAAAACGTTTATATATCATTTTGGGTGCATGTCCTTTATATTTTTCCCTATTTACGTCAGCTCTACTAGTTTAGTACATTCTTCTCACTAATCTTGGCAAAGACATTCTTGACTTTCCCTTGGTCCATGGATTCACTCTGTTTACTAATGATCTTAACATTCTTATATTGTTCTTCAATGCAGGTTCAGAGGACATTCAGATCCGGATGGCAGAATGCTTGGCAAAGATGACCCTTGCAAACAGTGGTAAAGAACTCATTGCAAGGAAAGGGGCAAAAATATTTGTTAACATGCTTTCATCAACATTAGAGGCAAAATCCCCAAGCTTGTTTGCTTTGTTCAATTTATCAACTTTAGATGATAATGCTGCTGTTCTTGTTGATGCTGGTATCCTTCCACCACTAGTGAATATTCTCTTCAAAGTACACTCCATACATGATTCTGTACCGGTAAATTTGATGGAGTTAGCTGCTGAAACATTGGCAAATATTGTTTCAAAGGCAGGGCACTGGGAATTTGCAGCGGTTGATTCTGAAAGCCATCCATTGCAGTCTGAATTCATAATTCATAAGATTCTAGGATTACTGACTCGTATTGGCCCTCACTTGAAGGTGAATCTGCTCCGAATACTTTATGGGATTGCATCATCCCCACAGGCGGCAGGTTGGTGGTCTTCTAGCCTTCTAATCTAGTTCTTATGTCTTAGCATACTGTCTAGCCGCGGTCAGTCTGTCCATTTTTCCTTTTTATATTCCTCGAGAATATAATATGTCAAAGGACAAAATTCCCTTCCCTTACCAGTGAAACCTAAATCTCATTACTGAAATTACATATCAAGATTCATTGTTAAACTGAGAAGAACCATTGAGGTCCATCAGATGCATAGCTACAAATATGAGAAACACATTAGATAAGATACAATAATTTGATTAATGTCCAACAAATGACTATAAAGTAGGTCAGTGAGACAAAAAAATACATCCAGTGTGAGTACAATGTAGGAGTGCAAAAGCAACTCCCACATCATGACCATAAATATGAGAGGCATGTCACAGAGATTGTATCGTTTATTAATGAAGGAGATATTTTGTATTGTTTAAGACATTACTCTAAGTTTTCATTGCACTAAGAGTAGTGAGGTGCTCTACAGTCCAGTATGACATAGATGTTGTCATGTATTTAAGCTTTTATTGCATCAATAATAGTGAGGTGCTCTACAACCCAGTATGACATAGATGTTGTCACGTACGTATGTGACATCTAAAAAAACTTATACCAGCATAGATCCATCTTAAACCCGGATCTATCAAGCACTGAGAGGAATCAAATTTCTTAAGATGTAAATTTTTTATCATTTAATTCTATCTCATATATTAATTTCTTTTAAAAAACACCACGATAAATTATTTAATTACCTTCTGTCTAAGCAATATTTTATTACAAGTGTGTAACATCAAGACTTTTAATAATACTTTATTAAATATTAATGCTCTAACACCCCAACACAAAATAACACTTTATTTTAAAACCTCCTTAATTAAAAAAATAAAGGTCTAAAATTTTGCTAAGGATATGATTTGAAAGTTTGTTTACCAAATCTTTAATGATGATTTAAGAGATTTTTATTTGCTGCTTGCTTCTCTTTTCACTAGAGGTTTTGTAACTTCCATATGGCTTCTTCATGTTGTCATCACCTTTAGTAAAAGTAGGATTTTGTCAATTTATGCCCTAAGTTATTGGTTCAAGTTCGTGTTTGAGTTTGACAATTTTGATTTAAAAAAAAATTGTTCAACACAAAATAAAATTTGACATTAAGTTTGAGAAACTATAGAATTCAAAATTATATATAATAGAATTCTGTGTTCAAGGGTGGAGGCTATTGTTGTAATAAACTCAATTCAATGTAATAAAATATATAATAAAAATATAACATATTCATGTGTTTCCTCTTAAGAGGTTACAAGTTCAAATCCAGAAGGGGTAGGGTATGCATACCTCCGTAAACTTTACCAGTCAAATCGCTGGACGGAGGGAATCCCTTATCCCACAAAAAACGGGTCTCATACACCAATTTGGTGTCTGACTTGGCAGTAACCTTAAAAATGGATTATTATTATTATAATAATAAATATAATAAAAATATATCAATTCAATGTAATAAAAAATTTAAGCCTGTCATTCTAACTAAAAATGGATTATTATTATTATAATAATAAATATAATAAAAATATATCAATTCAATGTAATAAAAAATTTAAGCCTGTCATTCTAACTGCCGTCATCAAAGTTTGTGGTCACCGTCAAAGCTTGTCGTTGTTGCTGGAGCCCTCAGACTGTGATTGTAGTTTGCGAGTTGTGACTCGGGAGGAGTCGTTGTCGTCGGTCGGGGTATGTGAGAGAGGATGGGACTCGGGAAGGTTTTGGATCTGCCACTGTGATAGAGGGTGGGACCAGAGAGGGTACTTGGAAGCCGTATGAATGAACTGGAGGAAGGAATGAACCGGGGTTTACGTTTAGATTTTTTATTATAAATTTTTAACCTTCAAAAAATTCGAACCGCAACAAATTTCAGCGAACCCGATCAAGTTTTAGGTGAATATATTCGATGTAAAATTCGAGTTTGAATTTTACTTGAAGTTCAGCGAACTTGAACAAATTTGTTCAGATTTGTTTCAAGTTCGACGAATTTTGAACTTGAACCTTGAAATTTGCAGAACACGGTGACTTATTTCCCGCTATATTTTCTTAGACAGCAAAATAGGTAATTATTGTTAGTTTAGTCCATCCTCATTTATTGTTTTTCTTTCTTTTCTTTAATTATCCTTTTTAGAAAATTAATTACTCTGATTTTACTTTCCTAAGTAATGTGATTGAGTTTTTTATAATTATGACAATTTATTTATTTATTTTTTGCTTTTGATTTTTTTAATTTTGATTTTCCTCTTTATTTCGTCTTTCTTTTCTTTCATCGTCCTTTTCAGAAAATTAATTACTCTGATTTTACAATCTTAAGTAGTGTGTTTATTTTTGTATAATTATAACAATTTATTTATTTATCTTTTTTGTTTTTAATTTTTTTAATTTTGATTTTCCTCTTTATTTTGAACTTTTTTACTTGATTTCTTGCCTGCTTTGCTCTTAACAAAAAGGACATTTTCTTAAATATCCTCTTCACTAGATCGTTTCTCTTTTGCAGTAAGGACAATTATCATAGTCTTTGAAGATTGTGAAGGAAGTTAAGTGTAACTGTTTTAGTGTCGTCTTCTTCAACATTTACACCTACCTTTGCCAACTGTTTCATTAGAACCTCAACTTGTGACTTGACATAACTACACTAGTCATTTTTTTATCCTAAGATAGTGTTGATTCAAAGAAAACTTAACCTTCAATGTTTTTTTATCCGGGCAGTGCATTCAACTGGTCCCAACTAAGAGTCAACTATATAAAGCCGATGATGGATTCGGGTGTCATCCTATTCTACCATTCTAGAATTTTTTCTCATTGTGAAGTTTGGACTTGGTGCCTGAATATTCACCGGTGGTTTTTATGCATTAAACGCAATTGAGTTTGGCATTGAACATTCACAAATGATTTTTATGCTTTAAACGAAATTGAATTTTGACCTTTCAGCTGTGGGAATTATGAACGTTTGAATTTTTAAGGGGGTTTGCATTTCAATAAAAAATACCTCCAAATTCACTGTTATATCTCTTAAAAAATACATCCATTGAAAATGTGGGTTTGGGTTTCTGGAAACCGTTTCTTCACGTTTTGCTGTGAAAGTCTATGCTGGATATCTGCTGGTAGGAGTGTTTTGCAGACGTCTCTGTTCTGCAAACCAGTGTTGATCCATCTTAACTCTAGATCTATTAAGCACCGAGAGGCATCAAATCTCTTGAGGTGTAATTTTTTTGATCTTTTAAGATGGATCTAGGTGCAGATGAAGAGAGAGATAAAAAGATGAAGAGAGAGATAACAATATTTTTATGTAGATATTATATCTATAATATTTTTATTTATGTGTAAATTTGGATATCTCTTTTTTTCTCTCTATATATCAGTTTTTATACTAGGTGTACATATCAAATCTCTATCTTTCATTTATACAAAGATATTTTTCTTTATGTTTGTATCTATATTTGGCAAATAAACACTATTACTATTAATTATTATGAGTATTATATTTTTTTGAAGCTGATAAATGTGACAACATCTTTATCATACTGGACTGTAGATGTACCAAGAGTCTCTAGCCTCCTCAAGTTTTGGGTCTGCAGATTTGAC
The DNA here is from genome assembly GCA_009831015.1 of Picea engelmannii. Classification (NCBI taxonomy): domain Eukaryota; kingdom Viridiplantae; phylum Streptophyta; class Pinopsida; order Pinales; family Pinaceae; genus Picea; species Picea engelmannii. Next base: position 411,451 of record ML784462.1, on the reverse strand, counting down.
TTCTGGCCTGTCTGCTAGAGAATTTATTTGGGTTGCTTCTGACTGACATTCAGCTCTGCATGTCTGCTTTTCCTGGGAACTTTTTATTGAAGGAACGATTTGCTCTGCAAGTATTCTTTTCCTTGGCATTTTTATTGAATGAACGATTTGCTCTGCAAGCCTGCTGTTTCTTTTGTCTGTGCATTTTCAAGCATGCCATCCACAACACAATATAGTAGATATGCGTTGGATGTCCTCCCTACTGAAGAATATTGCTGTCACAAGGTAACTGCGTTGAGTAGGTGTCGTTGTGGGCACAGATGAGTTGTTTTGGCATTGGAGTTACTGGGAGCACAGACTATTGGTAGTCTTATTGGCCACTAGTGCTGTTGAAAACATGTACAAGCTTCTTGGTAGCTGGCTTGACTATGGTGTTGTTGGGAACAAAGATGAGCCAAAAACTCCTTTCTGGGAGATTATAATGCAGTAAAGGTGTTTGGTTGAGAACTATCTGTGGCTGCAAGGTTGGGATGGTGGGTCTTAGTGTGGAATTAGAGGGTAGATTTATTTTTTGTCCTTGTAATTATTGCTTTAAATATCCATTATGCTTTCAAATGCATGTGCAAGAGGGCAGGTAATGGAAGTTGAAACTAACTTGCTTTTGTAGATGGCAGTGTTCTTGAATTCTCAATGGGGAATCTAAAGATTGCTAAGGCTATGGAGCTATTGTGTCCATTGTTGTCAAGATGGTCTACAGGTGTCCTCATTTAAGGACAATGCCTATGGAGAATTGAGACTCGAAAGGTCTTTGTCTGATTCAAGAGAGGGCGTTGTACATTGGAAGAAACTAGTGCAAGCGCTGAACATACGGCATCATTTTTGGGGAGAAGTGGAGTTCCAAAAGGATAATTGCTAGATTGGATGTGGTGTTCAATGTGCATCTAATTTATTGGTGTTTAAAATTCTTCACTTCTGAATCAGTAATATAGAGATGTGCAAAGATAAGTAGAGAAAGGTGCACAAGGAGAGAATAGCCACATGAGGATTGAGTCGCATGGGTTTAGAGCTGCCAAGGGCACAGGGTCCTATCGTTGTACAAAGCTGCATGGGGAAAGAGCCTCACATGGATTGAACTAGGGGACCCACGACTATTGAACGTATGGTCATTCGTGGGCATGGATGTTAGCCATTGTTGCTCTAATTCATGAGCTAGAGGGAGATCTCTAGTTCGAGCCATTGAAGAAGAAGTTTGTGTGTACGCAAGTAGGACACATTCTCGAGAACGTCCTCCTTTGGAGTATTTTCCTCTAAATTATGGGGATTTGATTGGTTCTGGTCAAAATGTTGTGTCTTTGTTCATTGCAAAGTTTGAAGGGGTCACAGACCCAAAACTTAACTCGCAAGAAGAATGGCCTCCATTGTCTTCAAGCAAATTGTCGGATTCGCTAGTTGCATAGAACAATTTGGTTGTCAATTTGTCTACGGATGCCGAAACCCAGATGGTTTGAGGCGACTTAGGATATGCAGGTTGAGGGTATTTCGAAGGAACTAGCAATCGTTTCAAAGGAAGCATTTCTCGTCGTAGAGAATGTGGGTGGGGTCCGTACACTGAGGTTAGTGCACAAAAAGTGTGAATTAATGGGGTTTTAGTGAAAGAGAATAATTTTGTGCCTTCTAAAAAGGCCTCTTCTTCTCAAATGCTAGCAGTTGACAAGGGTGGGTACCAATCCCCAGTGTAGCTTGAAGTCTTTAGGTGAACGGTATTTTAATTTTCTTTTGGCCAGTAATAAGGAGTATTATGAAGGGAGACAAAACCTTAAGGGTCGTGAGGTGATTCTTTACTTCTTGCATTGTATGCCGATTGAAGTTGCATTTAATAAGTGGTGCATGTTGAACTGGGAAGCAAAAGGGTATCTTTGAATTCCTATTGGGATTGGAATTCAAATATATTTCCCTTTTGTTCATTACTAAAGTTATAGCGAAGTGAGTTTTGCAGTACAAGACTTGGAATATCGTGGGTTCTTTGGCTTATGTTCGGTCATGGAGGGTAGATTTTAATCTAGAGGATCGGGGGTAGACACAATATCCTTTGTTCAATACTGAAGCTATAGCGAAGCAAGTTTTGCAGTACAGGACTTGGAATATCGTGGGTTCTTTGGCTTATGTTCGGTCATGGAGGGTAGATTTTAATCCAGAGGATCGGGGGTAGATGTGGTATCCTTTGTGGTTGGAGCTCCCCTGTATTTTAGCTAATTTACAACCTTTCATGGATCTATTTTCCAATCGATTTGGAAAGGTGTTGATTTCAAATGGAAGGTGCAATTCATTTTGAGCTAGGCCAATGGTTTGTGTAGAAGTTGATCTAAAAAATAAGCTACCTCTGTTTATCTTTGTCATGATGTTGGACAAGGTCCGACAATAGAAGGTTCATTATCTAAATTTACCCAATGCTTGCTTTTCATGTTAGGCGCAAGATTGCCTCATCAAAGAATTCCATCATTGGACACCCCCTCAATTTTTTTTCCACAATACAGGTGCTACAACTTCGATTGTTCCTACTAATAAGGTCAGTTTGCTGGTTTTTTTTGGCTAAGTGGCCAAGGTGGATGGCCCATAGACCAAAATGGTGGGCATTTGATTCTCCAGTCTAAGAGCATTAGTGGTGGTTGTGTGGTGTGGGTGTGGTTTAGCTTTTAGGATTCTACCAGGAATTTAGTGTTGAGTTTTGGTGTACCTTGGGAAGTGGTCCCCTTGTGGTTGTGGGTTGGAAATGTTTGACCCTATGTGCCTTATACTTTATGTCTAATTTCACTTTGACATTTTCCTAAGTCAAAAGGGTGAAATTTGTCACTTGAGGCAAAAGTGACTATTAATTCACTTTGTGGGTGAATTGGGGGACATGAAGTGAACTAAGGAAACTTAACCCAAAATGTGTTTTGACTCGAGATTCTTTTGGAGAGATCTCAACCATGGATTAGAGATGGCTTGGAGTGATCCTAGCCATTCATCTTTTAGGTTTCCTTATGATTGCTTAAGAGGGGCGCATAGGGCAAAAAGAGGCTCATTTTTCTCATTTGTTCACTTGGAGAGTTTGGAGAGGAGCATTGAGAAGAGAATGTAAGCATTGGGAGAGGAGAGCTTGGGTGCCATCTTTCATGGAGGGTGCAAGGAAGCTTAGGGCCTGATTATTTTGTGGTGTGGGTTCTTGCTTGGTGGAAGGCGCACTCTTGGAGGAGGGCGGAAGCTTAGCATGCACTAGTAGTTCTTGAGCTTTTGCAGATCTGATTGGTGGAGGTTTGGGACAACATTCAAACAAAGATTTGCATGCAAGGGTTTCTCAAACAACCAAGGGATGATCATGGGCGCATCAATTCAGTGGAAGAGGCAACAAGGGAAGGGGGGCGCACTTGCTTGGGCTCATTCTTCTTGGAACCTTCTAGCAAAGCTTGAGAGGAGCTTGCTACTTGTATAGGTTCCATTGTATTTGTTTACTTTTTGTATTCCATGCTTGAGACATCACATATATATACTTTCATTCTAAATTGGTTTTCCCCGAGGGGTTTTTATACAGGGTCATGTTGACCAAAAATACTTGTGTTCAAATTTCATGTATGCTTAGTGTTTAAATTAGCAGTAGGAGCTTGTAAAGATCCTAGAGGAATGCTATATGTTTTGAGGTTTGCATGTGCTAACATTCAGTGACTAAAACACTTGCAAGGGCACCTTAAAAGAGCATATAACCATCAGTTTGAAAGCAGTTTTCTCTGCAGAAATAAACAGACCTGTTTGCTGTCCTAAAACAGCAGCAAGGACAGATTTGGTTTCTTGAACTTAGAGCCCAACAAGAGGTCAAAGACAAACCTGTTGGGTGTGAAAATTCCAGGTCCTATCAACTTGCCTTCTTGGTCTGTCTTTGACCAAGCAAAGGCTCTAAGTTTTCACTGTCTTTGTTTTAGTTTTCTGCTGTTTTATAACAGCCAACAGTTCATGAACTTTCAAGCTGATTGTTAT
>ML784462.1:391538-402187 GCA_009831015.1 Picea engelmannii | reverse complement strand
GGGACAACTAACCAAGAAGTTTAGAATTGATCTGCCCTTCCCATCAGTCCACCCATCCGACATCACGGTGCATCCGGTGGTCTTCCATGTTTCCCTGAGTTGAGCTAATCTTTCTGTGCAGTCGGCCTTTTCCCCTTGAAGGAAACGCCCTCTCAAACCTGATAGGAAGGGCCCCTATACCCCGGGCCAACAATTGCAGCAGCTTCAAACATGGGATGGTAGAAGGGGTTATTGGCAATGTTAAAAGGTATATCACTCCAAAGAAAACATTTGGCCACAAGCTTGTCGGCCTCCTCCATCTCTTTTATTTTAATCAATGACCGAATAGAAGGTTGCCCCCCAGGTGTTGACCTCATCACAAAGTAAGATGAGGTTGATGAGGGGGCTGCAGAAGTTGAGGGCCCTATGGCTGAGGAGTGGGATTGTGGTACTGCTGGTCCCCCCTCAGAGGCACTTGTTCCACTGTATCTATTTGCAATGGAACGTGCAAGTTCTTTTTTGCGAGCCTCGGTCACATCTCTCTTATTAGCCATATCAATGAGTGATTGGTTTGCAATATGCACAATTTCCGGGTACTTTTTGGACAAGGATCCACATCAAACCCAAAGATTTTGGCAAGGTGGTATTTCAAGCGGCTAATTCCTGCAAAAATCTTTTTTCCGCAAAGATTGCATGTCGATACTTGTCTATTGGGAAGTTGCACTGGTTCACCATACACCCACATTGGATCCAATGCCTTAGGCATTTTCTTTAGATGAAAATATTAAACCTATGGCACAAAAAAAACCCAAAATAAACACACCATAATGCAAAGGTTAAATAATTATTTATAAGAGATAGATGAATTAGAATGATTGAATCTTCCATTCAAAAACAATAAGAAGAGGCACATTGCACACTGCAAACCCTAGCCTAACTCTAAAAATTAAAAAAAGAAAGTTCAAATCTTCAAACAAATGAAAAAAAAACGTTTTTGATCATACCTGGAAATCTTGATCTCTTCACTGGCGCTAATGGAAGCAAGATCCTTGGCTTTCTCCTCCTTGGATAGATGCACAGTGGTTTTCCTCACACCTCTCTAGCTCTCTCACACTTCACAAGTGAAATAATGAAGAAAAAAAGCCACCTGCGACCTTTAAAACCCCTCACGCACTTTAAATTTGCAAAAAAAAAATGAGCGGGCCGACACATTCCATCGACTCGCGAGATATTGAGAAAGTGTCGCGAGTTAATGAATGTGTCGCGACACATTCAAAGTTTCGGAAATTTCGCGACATATTCAAACGAAAATTTCAGCAGAGGGAAAATTTCGGTGACACATCCGACATTTCCGTTATATCGCCGACATATTCAACAGTGGTTCAAAGCTCTTGTGGAGAACCAGATAGGAAAGAAGATCAAGGTCTTGCGGTCAGACAATGGAGGTGAGTATGCCTCCATAGAGTTTGTAGACTTTTGTTCTTAGGAAGGGATTAGAAGACATATGACCGTGTCTTACAACCCCCAACAGGAAGGGGTTGTCGAGAGGAAGAATAGGGCCATTACAGGTGCAACGAGATCTATGCTGCATGATCAGACTTTTCCTTTATACTTATGGGCTGAGGTGCGTGTTGTTGTAGTTTATCTGCAGAACAAGAGTCCCCACAGGATTTTGGGGAAGAAGACTCCTGAGGAGGCCTTCACTGGTAGGGGCCTGATCTTGAGCACATTAGGACTTTTGGATGCTTGACATACTCTCATGTCCCCTCAGAGAAGAGGACAAAGCTAGACCCCACAACCCAGGAGGGGATTCTAGTTGGGTACTCAAAGGTCTCGAAGGCCTTTCAGATCTACATTCCATCACAGTGGAGAGTGGTGGTGAGCAGAGATGTTAGGTTTGAGGAGGGTAGAGCTTTCAGGAGGTCTCTTGAGTTGAGAGACAGTATTGAGGAGGTTCTGGAGACTCAGATTGATGTTTCAGAGGGAGCACAACCTCAGGTGTCGAGTACACCAGTTTCGAGGGTGACAGGGTCACCTTTCATAGCTTCAGGTTTACAGTTGCAGAGGGTTCAGGCAAAGGGAGTAGAGGCTTTAGGATCTCAGAGTGTTGGCATGAGATCTGAGGTAGAGACTTGTGGGTGCAGAGATATTACTTCTCCTTTGGTTACTCTTGTGGACGAGCATAGGTGAACGTGTGAAGAAGTGGTTCTTCTGTGTAATTCAGTGAGCCAGAGATATGGACATCCCTATGGATGTGCCCCTAGTTGATGAGCACTAGTGGGTGTATAAGATCCCTTGCTATATTGTTCAAGAGTTAGACTTGCCTGTAACCCTAATTGTAATGTAAAGGGTACAGGTCGGCTCCACCTTAATGTGACTGGTAATTAATGTAAAAGATAATTAATTTGGTTAATATTAATTATATTATAAGCTAGTGAGGTCGGCCCTGTTGTGCCGATAGACTCTTATGTTGACAGGTTCAGGTTATTATAAGTAAAGGTAATTTCTCCATTGAGGAAACATATCTTTCAAGTGAGTTTGGAAATTTCAGCAAGTACACCTTCTTGGGAAAAGTGTGCACCTCTCTTGGGCGCTAGTCTTCTAGGGTTTGAGCACCCTCTTGTGTGTTAGGTTTTCTTGGTGGTGAAGGTCTTTCTCTTGAAGAATATAGCAAAGGATTTCGTTGGGTTTTCTTCGCTTGTTGAGAAGGGTTTCCCAGAATACTTCTTGTGTTCTTGTGCATGGTGCTTCTTCTTGTGATCTTGGTTGCTACAACATTGATGGTTATGGTTAAATGCTAAAATGGAATGATCGTCATGCTTAACCTTGACTATTGAAAAATCAACAGCCACCTCTTAAGAGGTAGGTGCCTCTCTCTAAGAGTGTGCCACCTCTTGAGAGGGGAGTGCACCTTACTTTAGAGAACTCCTCCTAACTTGGTGTGGGTTGCCACATAGCTCAAGCAAACTCCCAATGAAGTTGCCCTTAACTACCACATACTCCCAGTGAAGCTCAGTTAACTAGAGACAAGCCAAAACATGTCTCTGACATGTTTCCTTGATAATAGGAATGTTGATTTTTGCTTTATTTTGTCTTTTATTCACCTTTTTAAACATGTTTCCTTGATAATAGGAATGCTGATTTTTGCTTTATTTTGTCTTTTATTCACCTTTTTGCGAGAGAAATTAATTTTTAGTGATTAAAAATCACTATTTTCACTCACAAAGTGGGTACATAGGTAAAGTGGCTATTCTAAGCAAGAAAATGAGTACTCCCAAGGCATATGATGCCTCCTAGTACCACTTATTTAACTTATACATTATTTACAATTAAAAAATATTCCGTATGTGGGATTTTTTTTTTATTTACAGAAAACATTAAAAAACCTAAGGGGGACTTAGCGCATTCCCATGAGACTCTAGGAGGATGATTAGCATGGTAATATATATTAGACTCTAGACTAGACAACACACACTAAGGCCTAACCATCAGTACACACTCCAGTTTTGGAGGTGATGAGTGAAAAAACTCTAAAATTATAACTCGCTTAAAAAAAATCAAGCAAGATATAATTAATAAGTAAACAAAATACTCTAGAGTAATGTACTCATGATTAAGTCTTAGGGGGCTAAGCCTTTTACAAATTCATCATGCTAACTCATCTTATTACAATACCCATCGGGGTATGGAAATGTGGTAAAGAAGAAGAAGAAAAGAATGAGGGGCCATGATGGCTGACTGGACTTTTGAACTCTGAATTTGAACAAGTGATTGTTCAATCTTTGGCGGCTCATCTACAAGTCCATCCTAGTGCAACTTGGTGGGGAATAGGGTCCAAGCATGTGGTAAAGAAGAAGAAGAAAATAATGAGGGGTTATTGATGATTGCAGCTATGTGAGACATTCTCTAGGACACAAACTTGAGAAAGAGCCCCTGAGAGGGGTATGTGGTTCCTATCTGAGATAGAGCTGGAACGTAGAGATGGCCTCCTCCTTACAGAGAGTTGAGAAGAACTCCAGATGAGAGTTGAGAAGAACTCCAGATGATTCTCCTGTGTAACACAGTGAGAAAGGATATCTGCAGAGTTGGACGTGCCTGTCGCTGAGCACAAGGTGAACGTGTGAAATCCCAAAGTGATGGGTGCATTGTCATGAGACAAAAATGAAGATGATGTATTAGCCTCCTCTGAGCAGAGAGTTGATGAGAAAATCCATATGACTCTCCTGTGTAATGCAGTGGGAAAGAAGATCTGTTGAGTGGACATGCCTGTGAATGCGTATAGGTGAACGTGATCCTAGTGGCCAAGCACTAGTGAAGAAGTGGTTCTTCTGTGTAATGCAATGAGCTAGAGATATGGACATCCCTATGGATGTGCCCCTAGTGGATGAGCACTAGTGGGTGTATAAGATCCCTTGCTATATTGTTCAAGAGTCAGACCTGCCTGTAACCCTAATTGTAATGTAAAGGGTACAGGTCGGCTCCACCTTAATGTAATTGATAATTAACGTAAAAGAAAATTAATCTGGTTAATATTAATTATATTGTGAGTTAGAGAGGTCGGCCCTATTGTGCCAATAGACAATTCTGTTGATAGGTCAAGTCTAATATAAGTAAAGGTAGATTCCCCATTGAGGAATCATATCTTTTGTGTGAGTTTGGAAATTTCAGCAAGTACACTTTCTTGGGAAAAGTGCGCACTTGTCTTGGGTGCTAGTCTTCTAGGGTTTGCAAGCACCCTCTTATGTGCTAGGTTTTCTTGGTGGTGAAGGTCTTTCTCTTGAAGAATATAGCAAAGGATTTTGGTTGGGTTTTCTTCCCTTGTTGAAAAGGGTTTCCCATGATACTTCTTGTGTTTTTGTGCATGGTGTTTCTTCTTGTGATCTTGGATGCTGCAACATTATTGGTTATGGTTAAGTTAAATGCTAAAAATGGAATGAACTTCATGCTTAACCTTGCTTATTGAAAAATCAACATGGTATCGGAGCATAGGTCTTGAAGAACCCCTGCACAAGCATTCAAAAGGCTAAACCGTCCTCCTTCTGCAGTTTCGTACGACCTCTAGGATTTCTGCATAAATCCGTACGACCCTCATTTGATCAACCCTTTCACCCCTTTATAAGTGGACATTGGAGCTAAAACTTGGACCAAGCTGTACGACCCTCCTCAACGCATCTCCAGAGACCTTCAAAATAAAATTCCAAGGATTTTGAGATTTTAGCCCTAGGGTTTCTAGGGTGCCGAGATTTTCTCCAGAATCCTGATTTTAGGATTTCTGCAACTTCTTTAAGAAACATTTTCAATTCAACAAACTTTCCTGTGACACTCTCAAAGTTGATTGTTGGTAGTCATAAGCCCAAAAAAATCCAAGGTTACTAATCCAACCTAATCATTAGGTTTTCCAAATCCAGTTGGCGAGAGTTTGAAGAATCCGAACAAATGAAGAACATGACCTTAGTAGAAGATAGGCTTGATAGAGCAAGCAACTTCAGCTCCTGGAAATCAAGGCTTCAGGTCACCCTTGAAGAAGATGACCTTTTGGATGTGGTAACTGAAACTTTACCAGCCATAACTACCGATGAAGAGAAGTAGATAAGAAAGGAAGAAGATGTCAAAGAAATAAAATTTATCATCTACTCAGTAAGAGATCATCTCTTACCTTGTATTGCCAATCTAAAGACAACTTATGAAATGTATGAAGTATTAAAAGAAATGTTTGAAAGTGACAACACCCTCAGAGCTCTCACCTTGAAGAGCCAACTTCAAAGTACCAAGATGACGAAAGGTGACACAATTGCTATCTTCTTTATGAAGATATTAGAGATTAAAGAACAACTAGAAGCCATTGGAGAAATCATGTCCAATAGAGAACTTGTCTTATCCACTCTCAACAACCTTCCAAAACATTGGGAGCCTTTTCTTCAAAGTCTCAGTGGAAGAGAAAGTCTACCAACCTTTGATCGTCTATGGACATATTGTACTCAATAAGAACTTAGACTTAGAAATAGAGGAGTGGAAGACTCCCTAGAAGAAAATCATGCTCTTGCACTTCATACAAAGAAAGGAGGATGATTCAAAAGAAACTTCAGACAAACATTCAAAGATGAAAAGTCTTCATCAAACCCAGGTTATAATCAGAGAAGTGATGTTTAAGAAATTCAGTGCTTAAGATTTGACAAATATGGGCACTATGCAAGAAATTGTCCAACTAGGAAGAAGGGAAGACAATATGCTTCTGCCGTTGATATTGATCCAGATCCACCTCAAAAGAATGAAGATAAGAGAGAGGAGAAGTACTTCCTCTAAACTAAACATGACTACAAACCCAGGTAAATCAATTGATCTCTAATTCTATAGTTGATTACATTCTTAATAAATGAAGGGTATTATGTATGGGAGCCCTCAAAGACTTGGACCATTATCCTTGGTACGAGAGTCCAAACCTTATCTGATTGATTATTATGCTGGACAAAAAGACATAAAAAGATCTAGCAAAGCAATAAAGGAAGATTCCCTTCCTTCAGACTTCAAAGAGAGTTATTTGACTCAGAGGGAGTCAAAAACAAAATAAAAGGGAAAGAGTTAATATCCTTAGCAGTCCAGAGGAAGACAGACAATATTCCAGCAAATTCAGCTACTCCATTTGATATGCCCAGGGTCGACAAAACTCTGCTAGAACACAGAGAAACATACAAGTCCCTCAAGGGACACTGTGAGAAAGCAAAAGAGTTTTTCAAAGCTATCCTTTAGTCATGAGCCACTTCATTGAAGAAACAACAAGAGAAACAGGTATGGCAAGATGCCATAACAGAAGAATACCAGTGTATCTTAAAGAATGATGTATAAGATATTATTCAGAGAAGGGAAGTCTGTGGTAGCTTCCAAGTGGATCTATAAGAGCAAGCATTCAGCTGATGGAAGTGTCAAGAAATACAAAGCCAAAGGATTCTCACAAATAGAGGGAGTTGTCTATGATGAGACACTTGATCCAGTAAGCCCGATACACTTCCATTCAGACTACCATCCATGAGTTGGAAACTATATCAGATGAATGGTTTCGTGATAATTTTGGGTTTCAACAAGAGTGTTGTTGATCCAAACCTATATTATTACAGTGTTGGTGATGAGAGCCTGATTTTGATGACTTATTCTGAAAGCCTTGTTGTTGAAAACATGTAAGCCTTGACTTCTGATTTCAAGATGAAGGATCTGAGTATGATGCTCTACTTCCTGGAAGTATGACAGAGAACCAATGAGATTTTCCTGAGTCAAGAAAAATATACAATGGGAATATTAAAGAAGTCTAGTATGACAGAATACAAAAACATCGTGATAGATTTGAAGAAAATGAATAATGATGATTCAGACGAGATTGATCCACAACTGATTGGATCATTGATGTATCTGGTTAACACCAGACCTGATTCATGCTATGCAGTGAATATGCTTAGCCAATCCATGAGCCAGCCTAGACAGACTCACTGAAGAACAGTAAAGCATGTATTGAGATATACACAAGGCATAGTTTGATATGGTCTGAGATATGCCTCCAAGTGTGAAATTGAGTTTGCAGGGATATGCCTATACATATTGAGCAGAGAGTACAGTGGACCGGAAGAGCACATCCAGTTGTTGTCTTACTGTGAAGTTTGTCATGGTTTCCTAATGTAGCAGAAAACAAAACTATGTGGCCTTGAGTACCACAGAAGCAGAGTATATAGCATCGAGTGTGCGAAGCAATGTGGCTTCACAAGCTTCTGACAAATTTACTTGATCATGAGATCGATTCTATGATGATAACAAGAGTCGTGTGTAAAGCTCTTTGAGAACATAGTGTTCCTTGATGGATCGAAACACATTGAGATGAAATATCATTATATCAGAGATATGATGCAGAGGAAAATAGTACACATGCAATACCTTCCTACACATGAGCAGATTGTAGACATCTTCACCAAATTAGCTTGGTAAAGAATACCTCCCTAGTTGAGAGGGAGTGTTGATGACTACAGCCAAGACAAAGTTCAAAGCACATCTGTGTGAGACTTGACATGATGACGAATGCCTCCCTAGTTGAGAGGGAGTGTTGATGATTGCAGCTATGTGAGACATTCTCCAGGACACAAACCTGAGAAAGAGCCCCTGAGAAGGGTGTGTGGTTCCTATCTGAGACAAAGCTGGAATGTAGAGATGGCCTCCTCCTTACAGAGAGTTGAGAAGAACTCCAGATGATTCTCCTGTGTAACGTAGTGAGAAAGGAGATCTGTAGAGTTGGACGTACCTGTGGCTGAGCACAAGGTGAACGTGTGAAATCCCAAAGTGTTGGGTGCATCGTCATGAGATAGAAATGAAGATGATGTATTAGCCTCCTCTGAGCAGAGAGTTGATGAGAAACTCCAGATGACTCTCCTGTGTAATGCAGTGGGAAAGAAGATCCGTTGAGTGGATGTGCTTGTGGACGAGCACAGGTGAACATGATCCTAGTGGCTGAGCACTAGTGAAGAAGTTGTTCTTTTGTGTAATGCAGTGAGCCAGAGATATGGACATCCCTATGGATGTGCCCCCAGTGGATGAGCACTAGTGGTTGTATAAGATCCCTTGCTATATTGTTCAAGAGTCAGACCTGCCTGTAATGCTAATTGTAATGTAAAGGGTACAGGTTGGCCCCACCTTAATGTAATTGATAATTAATTTAAAAGAAAATTAATCTGGTTAATATTAATTATATTGTGAGTTAGAGAGGTCGGCCCTATTGTGCCAATAGATACTTTTGTTGACAGCTCAAGTCTAATATAAGTAAAGGTAGATTCTCCATTGAGGAATCATATCTTTTGTGTGAGTTTGGAAATTTCAGCAAGTACACCTTGGGAAAAGTGCGCACCTCTCTTGGGCACTAGTCTTCTAGGGTTTGCAAGCACCCTCTTGTGTGCTAGGTTTTCTTGGTGGTGAAGGCCTTTCTCTTGAAGAATATAGCAAAGGATTTTGGTTGGGTTTTCTTCCCTTGTTGAGAAAGGTTTCCCAACATACTTCTTGTGTTCTTGTGCATGGTGTTTCTTCTTGTGATCTTGGATGTTGCAACATTATTGGTTATGGTTAAGTTAAATGCTAAAAATGGAATGAACTTCATGCTTAACCTTGCTTATTGAAAAATCAACAGGGCCATGATGGCCAGTTGGACTTCTGAACTCTGAATTTGAACAAGTGATTGTTCAATCTTTGGCGGCTCAACTACAAGTCCATCCTAGTGCAACTTGGTGGGTAACAGGGTCCAAGCATGTGGTATACAAATGAAATCCAAGGGGAGAGCTCCTCAATCCCCAAAATTCCAACCATGCTAAATGAGAGAGAGAGAGAGAAAACCCTTAATATAGGTTTGAGCTCAACTCCTCTTACAATAAAGGAATAATTGTTTTCTTAGATCCATTAGTTCTCCAAGGAATACAATAAAATATTACATTTTTTTCCTCCTCAACAAACTCCTTACTAAAAGTAGTAGTGAGTTTTTGGGATCCATTTTCCTCTCCTAGAAGAAACAATAAAATAATCATTCTCCCCAAGAAAAGCAATATAATAATGTTCCCATCTTAACTAACTTCATGTGACTATTTCAACAATAATAAAATAATGAATTAGTTAAGAGCAACCCCCCAAAAATAACCAAGAAAGTAACAACCTCCTCAAAGCAATTGATCCATTGACCCACCTCAAAGATGTGCAAGTGTGGATCTACCCTCTCCAAATGCAAACTATATTATGAGTGAAGTGTATCACTGTAGCTCCAGAAAGCTACATCCATATACATCCATGCATCCCCATAAAGAAAAGTCAACCATCATGCTCGTTTTCATCAAAATGGTGATGGATCCAAGATTCAACGACGAGTCACCATGAGTCTAAGGCACATACAACCCTTTGATTAGAAGAATTGGCCCACATAACACGTAAGCCTGAACTGCTAATGAGGAATCAAAGAATTTCTTTCGTTGTTCCATGATTAATTTGTTTTATGAAGAATCAATCCTTATATAATAATGCCATCTCACAAGAGATGTCTACACAACAACAAAAAAATATGGTTCCATGAATGAAGACGACTCCATGTAGGGAAACACCCCATCGTGTATGTGAAGAAGAGGCCCCACGATTTCATCACGACTCTAACATAGTATAAGGCAGCTGCATATAAAACTGCGAGTTCACATTCTACTTGGCTTAGACGATGGCTCTATCCCATGCATATCCATTAAAATTGGTGTAATAAAGGCGGCTCATGAAATGGTTGACTTACCATATGATTTGAGGACCCACATCTTCACTTCAAATGTAACACATAAATAATAGGAGGCAGCCCATCCAATGCATTAAAATAAACATTTGTTTGAACATATGTGCCATCGACTTCATGTCATGACCCTTTCCATTGTATTCATGGACAAGGTAAAGTGCACGGCTTCCTTAGGTGACATGAATAAAGGGGATGACCACCTGGCATGAAATAATCTTTTAATTTTCCTCAACATATGTGCCCTTGTCATGGTATAATGTAAAGGGTTCATACATGAGGTAGAAGGGGATGGTCCCATTATAATAAAACATTATAAAGTGCCTCCACATGTGTTATTAGCATAGCTTTACTTCAATGAAGATATGATCGAGGGTGTAGAAGGGGTGGC
>ML784462.1:320312-333318 GCA_009831015.1 Picea engelmannii | reverse complement strand
AATATAACTCTCCACAAATCTTGGTTTAATGCCTAATAATGGGAGATCTCCTCGAGCATTTCGCTCATTAATGACAATGTTGACGGTTCTTGCATGGTGAGTTGTTAGCATGAAAGGTTTCTAATTTCATACTAAGAAAGAAGTACGGAGGTCGTGGGGACGGGAAAAAACAACTTCAAAATAGGTTTACAAGGTACAATTGTTCAAGGTGAGGGCGCAAGGGTCAAATTGTATGTCTCAGAACTTTTTGAGTGAAATACACGTAACACCGAAGAGAGTATGATAGGACAGTCCAGAGGGAAATTTGTATATCACTAGTAAGAGCATAACTAATGTATATTAGGAAGGACAGGAAGTTAGTGGGGATGGAAGGAAACGACAAATACATTGAAACATTTGTGAGCCGTGGTAGAGTGAAGCTTGCGAGTTCGAGGAGTCTATGGTGGAATTGTAGATCACAGAAGTTTTGAGTGCACGATGTATATCACGGAACAAGAAGCAGCAGAGTTCAAAAGTTCCAACTTGACAACCGTGGACATAAAATTCGCCAAGTATGGAAAGGAAAAATGGTCGGTCGGATTCGTCATGTGAGGATATAGATGACGATGAAGATATGTTAGCCCACCAATGCTGGAACCCATGATCATAGAAAGACGACTAAGTATATAACCAAAAAGGGATAATACACGGGAAGAAGAAAAGGGAAAAAGGGCTAAGGAGTCCGCGATAGAATTGTAGATCATAGAAATTTTGAGTGCAAGATGTATATCATGGAGGTGGAATTGACTAAGAATTGGAGACTTCGTGAACCCGTCAACACGAGGATACAAAATAGGCCGACAAGGTATCCCTAGAAGAAATGAGGCCCCGACGATCAAATTGTATTGCTCAGAACATTTGAATGCATCATCTGTAATGCATAAGAGGGGACAATGTCGGAACCCGATAGTCAATTTGTATATTGCGGTGGGTCAGATGCCAACTGTTTCGGATCAGTGTGTGCAGTTGTCACTAGTAAGAGCATAACTAATATATATTAGGAAGGACATGAAGTTAGTGGGGATGGAAAGCAACAACATATACTTTGAAACATTTGTGAACCATGGTAGAGTGAAGCTTGCGAGTTCGAGGAGTCCATGATGGAATTGTAGATCACGGAAATTTTGAGTGCAAGATGTATATCACGGAACAAGAACCAACAAAGTTTGGAAGCTCCAACTCGACAACCGCAACCTTAAAATTGGCCAAGTATGGAAAGGAATAACGGTCGGTCAGATTCGTCATGTGAGGATATAGATGGAGATAAAGATATGTCAGCCTGCCAACGCTGGAACCCGCGATCATAGAAAGACGACTAAGTATATAACCAGAAAGAGATAATACACGGGAAGAAGAAAAGGGAAAAAGGGCTAAGGAGTCCACGGTGGAATTGTAGATCACGAAAATTATGAGTACAATATGTATATCATGGAACAAGAACCAGCAGAGTTTGAAAATGCCAACCCGAAATAGTGACTAAGAATTGGATATTTCGTGAATGCATCAACACGAGGATCCAAAATAGGTTGACAAGGTCTCCGCAAAAGATGTGAGGCCCCGATGGTCAAATTGTATCGCTCAGAACATTTGAATGCATAATCTGTAACACGAAAGAGGGGACAATGTTGGAACCCGGTAGTCAATTTGTATATTGCGGCGGGTCGGATGCCAACTGTTTCGTACCAGTGTGTTCAATTTTCACTAGTAAGAGAATAACTAATGTATAATAGGAAGTTAGTGAGGATGGAAGGAAACGATAGATAATTTGAAACATTTGTGAATCGTGGTAGAGTGAAGGTTGCGAGTTTGAGGAGTCCGTGGTGAAATTGTAGATGACAGAATTTTTGAGTGTAAGATGTATATCACGGAACAAGAAGCAACAGAGTTCGAAAGTGCCAACTCGATAGCCGCGACCATAAAACTGGCTAAGTATGGAAAGGAACAACGGTCGATCGGATTCGTCATGTGAGGATATAGATGGAGATGAAGATATGTCAGCCCACCAATGTTGGAACCCACGATCATCGAAAGGAAACTAAGTATATAACCATAAAGAAATAATACACGGGAAGAAGAAAAGGGAAAAAGGGATGAGTGTGTGGTGGAATTGTAGATCACATAAATTTTGAGTGCAAGATGTATATCATGGAACAAGAACCAACAGAGTTAGAAAGCGCCAACCTGAAACAGTGACCAAGAATTGGACATTTCATGAACCCGTCAACATGAGGATCCAAAATAGGTTGACAAGGTCTCTCTAGAAGAAGTGAGGCCCTGATGTTCAAATTGTATCGCTCGAAACATTTGAATGCATAATTTGTAACATGGAAGAGGGGACGATGTCAGAATTCGGTAGTCAATTTGTATATTGCAGAGGGTTGGATGCTAACTGTTTCGTACCAGTGTGTCCAGTTGTCACTAGTAAGAGAATAACTAATGTATATTAGGAAGGACAAGAAGTTAGTGGGGATGGAAGGCATCAATAGATACCTTGAAACATTTGTGAGTCATGGTAGAGTGAAGCTTGCGAGTTCAAGGAGTCTGTGGTGGAATTGAGGCCATGAAATTTTTGAGTGCACGATGTATATCACAGAACAAGAAGCAACAGAGTTCGAAAGCACCAACTCGACAACCACGACCATAAAATTGGCTAAGTATGGAAAGGAACAATTGTCGGTCGGGTTCGTCACGTGAGGATATATATGGAGATGGAGATATGTCAGCCCGCCAATGATGGAAGCCGTGATCATAGAAAGGCCACTAAGTAAATAAACGAAAAGAGATAATACATGGGAAGAAGAAAAGGGAAAAAGGACTAAGGATTTCGCGGTGAAATTGTAGATCATGGAAATTTTGAGTGCAAGATGTATATCACGGAACAAGAAGCAACATAGTTTGAAAGTGCCAACCCGACAACTGCGAGAAAAAAATTGTCTAAGTATGGAAAGGAACAACAATTGGTCAGATTCATCGTGTGAGGATATAGATGGAGATGAAGATATGTCAGCCCGCCAACGCTGGAACCCACGATTATAGAAAGGCGACTAAGTATATAACTAGAAAGTGATAATACACAGGAAGAAGACAAGGGAAAAAGGACTAAGTATCTCACAAATGAACATTTACTGTTCGTTTATTAATGCAAATCCTTTTGAACCCTTGGTGAGTTCTCACTAGTAAAGGCATAAATTGCATATCACGAATGTTCTTTGGGTGCAATATGTATATGTCAGAATAGGGGACATAAATGTTGGATACCGTAAATCATGGAACACGAAGCAACAGAGTTTGAAAGCGCCAACCCGACAACCGCGGCCATAAAATTGGATAAGTATGGAAAGGAACAACGATCGGTCAGATTCGTCATGTGAGGATATAGACGGAGATGAAGATATGCTAGCCCACCAATGATGGAACCTGTGATCATAGAAAGGTGACTAAGTAAATAACTAGAAAGCGATAATACACGAGAAGAAAAAAAGAGAAAAAAGACAAAGGAGTCTGCGATGGAATTGTAGATCACAAAAATTTTGAGTGCAAGATGTATATCACAAAACAAGAAGCAATAGAGTTCGAAAGTGCCAACCCGACAACTGCGGGCATAAAATTGGCTAAGTATGGAAAGGAACATCGGTCGGTCAGATTCATCATGTGAGGATATAGATGGATATAAAGATATGTTAGCCTGCCAACGCTGGAACCCGCGATCATAGAAAGGCAACTAAGTATATAAATAGAAAGCGATAATACACGAAAAGAAGACAAGGAAAAAGGGGCTAAGTATCTCACAGAAGAACATCTACTATTTGTTTGTTAATAAAAATCCTTTCGAACCCCTGGTTAGTTCTCACTAGTAAAGGCATAAATTGCATATCATAGAATTTCTTTGGGTGCAATATGTATATGACGGAACATGGGACATAGGTGTTGGATACTGCAAACTCGAGACCTGGTGATTAGATAATTGGATAAGTATTTAAAGGGACTGCGAACGACTAGGATCATGGTGTGAAGATATAGATAAAGAGTTGTCAATTTGTGAATCCATGAGGCCGCGATCATATAGATGTGACTAAATATAGAACCACAAAAGGATAATAGGGGGGGAAAGAGAAAAATTAAGAGTTTTTATACATTCTTGTGGAAAAATTGTATATTGCAGAACTTTGGGTGCTGTTTGCAGCTCATGGAAGATTCAAAACACAATTTTGAGGCCGTCAATCTGGGAACCTGCAATCGAAAAAGTGTGCAAGTATGGAACACAAAAAAATTGGCCAAGACTTTTTTTCGCTAATATATTGAAATTTGTAATAGCTTTTCCATTACCTGGCAAGATATTCTTTGCATGTTTCTGGACAAGTTCTGTAGGGATGGTTGGTTGTCGAGACTTTTCCTTATTAATGACAATTTTTACGGTTGTTGCATGATGTCATTTTAGTATTAAACCTTTGGTGTTGCATATCTAGAAAGAAGTACGAGGATGGGCAGAACATGAAACAATGACTAGGAGTTGGGATTTTTCATGAACCCGCCAACGCGAGTATCCAAAATAGGGTGACAAGGTTTCCCGAGAAGACGCTAGGCCCCAACGGATAAATTGTATAGCTCATAACATTTGAATGCATAATGTGTAAAACAAAAGAGGGGACAATGTCAGAGTTCGGTATTTAATTTGTATATGGAAGAGAAGCGGGTGCCAATTCTTTCATACCAGTGTGTCCAATTGTCACTAGTAAGAGAATAGTTAATGTATATTAGGAAGGATGTGAATTTGGTGGGGATGGAAGGCAGTGACAAATACTTTGATGAAGTTAATGTATACGAGGAACCCATGGTGGAATTGTAGATCACATATGTTTTGAGTGAAAGATGTATATCACGGAACAATAAACAACCGAGTTCATAAGCGCCAACCCGACAACCGCAACCATAAAATTGTATAAGTATGGAAAGGAACAACGGTCGGTCAGATTCGTCATGTGAGGATATAGATGGAGATGAAGACATATCAGCCTACCAACTTTGGAACCAGATATCATAGAAAGGTGACTAAGTATTTATCCCGAAAGAGATAATGGATGAGAAGAAGAAAAGGCGAGTTCGTATGCGCCAACCCGGCAACTACGACCATAAAATTGACCAAGTATGGAAAGGAACAACGGTCGGTTGGATTCCTCATGTGAGGATATATATGGAGATGAAGATATGTCAGCCCGCCAACCCTCCAACCCGCGATCATAGAAAGACGAATAAGTATATAACCAAAAACAATAATGGATGGGAAGAAGAAAAAGGGAAAAGGGCTAAGTATCTGACAGTAGAAAATCCATTTTTCCGTTTATTAATGCCAATGTTTTCGAATCCCTGCTAGGTTCTCACTAGTAAAATCATAAATTGTAGATCACGAAATTTCTTTGGCTGCAAGATGTATATGATGGAACAGGGGACATAGGTGTTGGATACCGCGAACCCAGGACCTAGTGGCCAAATAATTGGCTAAGTATTGGCCAAGAGAATTTTTTTATATTTATTTCAATAGTATTCATACTAATATATATTAATGGATTATTTTTGTTTCAAATGAAAATCATCTCCCAATTTGCAGGATGTTTTTCAGTTCACAAATTTCGTTGAAACCACATAATTTTTGACTGCAAGATGTATATAATGCAACAAGAAGAAGCAGAGTTCGAAAGTGCTAACCCGACAACTGCAACCATAAAATTGGCTAAGTATGGAAAGGAACAACGGTCGATCGAATTCATCATGTGAGGATATAGATGGAGATGAATATATGTCAGCCCACTAACCCTGGAACCCACAATCATAGAAAGACGACTAAGTATATAACCAGAAAATGATAATAGACAGGAAGAAGAAAAGGGGAAAATGGCTAAGTATCTCACAGAAGAAAATCTATTATTCCTTTATTAATGCCAAGATTTTCGAACCCCTGGTGAGTTATCACTAGTTAACGCATAAATTGCAGATCACAGAAGTTCTTTGGCTGCAAGATATATATGATGGAATAGGGGACATAGCTGTTGGATATCGCAAACCCGGGGCCTGGTGGCCAGAAGGTGAGTTATCACTAGTTAAAGCATAAATTGCAGATCACAGAAGTTATTTGCTTGCAAGATGTATATGATGGAGGTGGGGACATAGTTGTTGAATACCGCAAACCTGGGACCCGATGGCTAGATAATTGGCTAAGTTTTGGCTAAGAGGAAATTTGTATATTTATTCCAATAGTACTCATATTAGTATATATGCACCGATATTATCAAATAGAAGAAGATGCAATATATGCAAGATATTGAATAGGAACATGCATCAACACTTGATTTGCCTTGTTGTAAGTCATTAATTGATTCTATTTACGGGACCCGAAGAATGAAAGCATGACGGGTCCTCCAATTTCTTTCTTTAAGTATAGGGCCGACGCCACATAAGTATGGCCTATGACAAATTATTATTCCATGTAAAATGTAAGAAATAAACAGAGTAGCCTTTATTTAAATTGAAATACTGTGCAGTAGAAAGAAAAGGTCCATGTTTAACGACACACAGGAAAAAAGGTACAAAATAAAATGAAGAACAATACTAGAGAATGGAAAACACCATAAAAAAAAACCTGCAAATATTCTATATTCAAATAAGATGGGTTACAAAATACAGTTGAGATTATTTGCCACAATGATTGCAATTTGGCCTGCCGCCGAACAATAAAAAATATGTACAATGATGAATCTTGTTGACAGTCTTCTTGACGATCAAATCCTTTATTTGTAAAAAACAACGAGTTGAATATCAATTTCGGGTCTTGGACTTAATAGGTGCTGCCAACTAGATCTATCCCAATTTTTTGAATAACTTGTCTCTTCTAGATATGGCCTTGGGGTTTAAGGTGCTTTCCCTGTAATGTTCCTGACCATTGACATCCGAGACAACTTAGAAATGCGATTCAGGCCCAATTCAAAGTCGAGGGAGTCATTTTGTGTGACATCAGTTATGGGACATAAAAAAATTCAAGTATGTTGTGATTTCTATTCTCCCTGTATTCAATCATCTGTTTGGTTGAAAAGCCTGCCTGAAGATTTGTATGTTGAACTTCTTTGTTTTATTACAGTAAATTGGAAGGAACTTCCAAGCCAGCTGCAAAATGTTCTTCTATTGAAGTACATGACTTCTTTTGGCAACACGGATCTGGCAAGTGTATCAAATGTTGCATATCACATTATAATACATCTTTCGTCATAGGAGTGGCATACATGGCGACCCACATAAAGGTCTGGAATGTTCGGAGGTGACGCCAAATATGTGGAGTCCGTAACTACATCCAGAGGACAACAAACAAACTTTGAAAAAGAACATGGCTTTCTGTCAAGTCTGTTACCACACCCAGAAGTAGCTCAAAAAACTTTGAAATAGAAACTTATGTAGTTATAATATGTCATTTTATCCACCCATACAGTTTCTGTTACCCGCTTCTGGGTACATTCACGAATGAAGTAATATTTTGCGTCATTTACGAACATCACAAACCATTTTGCAAGCCACAGAAAGTGTGATGCCCCTGACGAAGACAAATTCTTGTGTGCTTTGTAGAATTCGATACACTTTCCAAATTTGTGTTGTTGGAAGAAACTATATACTTCAACGAAGAAATATTTTTCACGTGACCTGAAAATCCATTCCAACTCCTAGCAAGAAAACAAAGAGTATCAACAAACAAATTTCTAGGCAGGATTTTCAACCAACCAAAGCATATACTTGTTCTATTCCCCCCCCCCGCGTCTGAGTTTATGTTGGATAATAGAGTTTTTTTTTTGCTCAAAGCTCACGTCACATAAAATCTGTCTCTCTTATTTCATTTGCGTCTCAATCACATCTCTAAGTTGTCTTACATGTCCATGACCAAGAACATTAGAATGAAGGCACCCTAAAGCCCAACTCTTTGATGATAGAGAGAAATGGAAATAAGTATTTAAAAGCAACATTGGAGGATGACAATATGATCTTCCATAGATTTTGGGTTAATTCATTTTAATGACAGATGCTCTCAATATTTTCGCTTATTAATGCCAATCTTTTCGAATATGTACATTGAATAGTGACTAATAGTACGTATTAACATTCCCATATCTTAGCATATTCTCAAATCTGACATCTAACATATGCACAATATTAAAGAGGGACATGATGTCAAGGCCTCTGTAGGTGACATGTTCGTGGATGGTAGTGAGGTAGTGCAATATTGCACTGTTACTATGATGAAGCCTTTAAAAAACTAAATGAGCCAATTTTTTTTTTTTTGCAAATTGAAAAAGAAGGCAAAATAAATTACTAGATCCCATAATATTCGCTTGTCTATTCATTTTAATGGGAGATTTCCTCGAGATTTTTGTTTATTAAAGCCAATATTTTCGAAA
Source organism: Picea engelmannii (assembly GCA_009831015.1). Lineage (NCBI taxonomy): Eukaryota > Viridiplantae > Streptophyta > Pinopsida > Pinales > Pinaceae > Picea > Picea engelmannii. The sequence continues at coordinate 324,847 of ML784462.1, read as the reverse complement.
CCTGTCTGGCCGGTTGTCACTTTTGAAAGCATAATTAATGTCTATTGGGAAGGGCCGAAGGTAGCGGCGATGGAGGGGAGCGACAAATGATTTTAAACTTTTTTGAACTCAGAAAGGTGACAAATGATTTTAAACTTTTCTGAACCCAGAAAGGCGACAACCCATGAAATTTTGAAAACTCGACTAAGTATGGAAAGGTAGGTCGGATAGACAAAATCATCGTAGGCAGAGGCACGGTTGCGAGTTCGAGGAGTGTGGGGTCGAATTGTAGAGAACGAAAGTTCTGGGTGCAAGATGTATACACCGAACACGAGCTACCATAGTTTGATAACACCTATCCGTGAAGCCGCGTTCATAAAATTGGCTAAGTATACAACCGAACGATGGTTGGTCGGAATCGTGATGTGAAGATATAGTACTAGTTGTTTCCCAAAACTTTAATATCAAATAATACTAAGCTTAAAAGTTATGTGACCTCCCTATGGAGGAAGGGAAGAAGATCGTTTCTTATTGTTATCATCCCAAAATATAAATCTCAAATATGAGTGAGCGTGAACTAGAAAAAGTATGTGACCCCATTTTGGTTGAAGAAGATGGTTACTTCAATGGCATAACTAAGATTGAGTGTTACAAGTATATTTCCTCTGCCATTCTTTGTTGTGAAGTGGTGTTTAAACCCTTGAAAAAAAATAATTTAACCTTTCTATCATTTCTAGTAAAAGGTTCCATCTTTTGGATGATTGTTGTTACTTGGAGTATTAAAAGTACATTTATATAACCAGAAAGTATAGAACCAGAAACACATAATAGAGCGAAAGAACAAAAGGTAAAAAACGAGAAAGTTTACAAGAGGAAAAAAAAAGGGAGAGAACAACTATATCGCTCAGACAACAAAACTTACTCTCATAACTATGAAACCATAGTAAGACATAAACCATGGAAAAAGCATCACCAACTATGAAATATAGTTGGAAGTCGACAAACTCTGGTTGAAGCCGTAAGAGATGCAATTTACATCAACTGCAAAATTTTGTATGTTATTTTATCTTAATAGTATTTTATGGGGAGTCGACTGTAAAACAATGTAACAATAGGTCCAATTGTGGATGCAACACCCCAACCTTGCAAACCTTAGGCAAAACAGAGAAAGCAACAAATAAAAACCCAGTTAAGAAGCACCAAAAGGCCCAACTGCAGTAGCAGGACCCAAACCCTTCAAAGTCGAATCAAACAACAATAAACAACATCCAACGAACAAATAAGCAAGCACCAACAAGTCCACCAGTAATGTCATAGTTCCAATCATAGTTGCATAACCCAAAACGTGCAAACTGCAACAAGACGAACAGACAAACAAGAACAACAACAACAGGAAAATAAGAAATCAGTGGAGATGCAAGAAGCAAGCATGAGCCAGTGAACCAACAATGCCGTTGAAGCACAATATTGCCCAAATTCACTGCAGAGAACATTGCATATAAAAAAAAAAAAAAAGAAGAAAATGTATTGTAACAAGCCTTCTAAGTAAACATTCAACGTTGCCAAGCCTGTTAGGTAAACACTTAAGTTTGTCATAAATGCTTTGTAAACATTTAAGAAAGAATGCAATGTGGCAGGTCTCTGAGTACCAAAAAAAATATATTATAATTTATGTAACAATAGTTCGAATAGTAGAGAATGTATTCGAAGGACAAGCTTTGGATATGCTAGCATATCAAACATTGGGATAAATTTAGCTAGCAGAAAATGCTAAGACAAACATTCAAACTAATGCTAGCATTAATCCACCTTCAAGCAATACATAGGAAAAATATATGATTCAAAAGACTGTACACGATAAAAAAGTTTGGATATGTTAACATATAAAACATTGGGAATAGTGAAGTCGACAATAAGACCTCCAATCTGTTATCCAATCAGATCACTACATATATGGTACTTTTTAGTATACAAAAATCAATGTTTTTAGTTCCCTGGTTCCAACAATAGAGATTATGCAAATATTTGTGGTCAAAGGACAAACTAATACGAAGTCAACGAATTATTGATCGCTATAGTCCCTCTATGCCTACGACAGGGACTAATAATAATTATTTAAGGTCAAAGTGATCTACATACTAACATGGATATTCCACTGGGATAGTTCATCACAATAGATCTTACAATATTCTGCTATCGCTTACTATTTAGTATTTTACTTTAGATTTCATATTTAGTATTACTAGTTTAGCACACTAAATACTAAAATAAACTAAAACTAAAATGGAAAAATCTAAGAAAATAACATGTCATCCACACAATGAACACAAGATGTACCTTGGAAAAAAATAATATGAGAAAATCCTATCTAGAAGGTGAGGCATATGACTTGCTCTTTTATTGTCAATTATGAAGTGAAAATACAAAGAAAGTTCACTCACTATGGAGTTTCCATGGGCTCTACGTCTTGTATGACTACTAAAAGGTCTTCCTCTATTCTACTTCAATATCCCACTCCCAAATGCTCTTCTCAACTATGGAACAATAAACAATACAATAAGAATGAGACCATTTCCTTTCCTAGCAACCTAGTATTTAGCATGATCTAATAGCCATCTAAGGTTAGGGTTAGGGTTTTTTCATGCTTGAACTCCTGGTTAGGATTAGGGTTTTGGACCCTCTAGAATATTCTTGAAATTCCATGTGTGAATAGCTCCACATGTAGGAGTAATATTAGATAACATGACATCCACTCGATATCATGGTGGTCAATAGGATATGTAAACTTGTGGGAGAAATTACTTCCTCATATGAACTCTAATTGACGTGATATTCATGCCATTGAAAAGATATTGATGTGTAGATTAGTGTTGAGAAATTGAGAACTTTGTTCACAAAGTTTTGATCGAAAAAAAAATCCATTTAATGCCTCAAACATGTTTTGAAAGTTTATGGACCCCAAATCATCAAAGTTAGACCTACCCCAAAGATGGGCCCTATTATCGCACAAGTTGTAGGTTGGGAAAAACCCAACCCAACCAAAAAATGGAGACAAATAAGAGAACACCTACCCATTGTCACCTTAGGCAGGTATTCTCGTCACTTTAGAGATGAAGTAATCACCTCAAGGGGGGAATCTCCGGTGACCCTACGGGGGAAATGAGATGGAAAGTGATATGATGGAAGTGTATCCCCCATAGGTCAAATTAATAAGTGTGGAAAGGCTTAATAAAGACTCTTGATGGTAGCCAATGGTTGATAAGAGGTATGAGTACCTATAAAGAGTGATTATACTTGCCATAGATGATTTTCGGGGCTAAATTTCGCAAATGGGCTAATTTTCCATGGTTTTTCCCAAAAACAAATCACCAATTTCCATTTTTTCTAAAACTTATTTGCTCAAATTCCATAGAATAAAATTGTTTTACCTTACAAATCGCCAAAATTTTATAGAAACTATATAAAATCCTTAGAAATTTGAATATTTTTACAAAAATATCGCTAAACATTTTACATTTTGCATATTAAGGACTACTAATATTAGCCCACATTTCTACATTTTAATTTAAATTTCCATCCTTAAAATCATCCCTGATACCTACCCAACACACAAGAAAATCCAAGTATGCACGTAATAAGTTAGGTGGGTAAACAATTTAAGCTTGTTGTCCCTAATTTCAACAATAAACAATAATATATATCAACAAAAAAAAGATAGTAAGAGCTGCAAATAAAATCCTAGAAGTCTAATTAAATAACAAGAGACAAGTTAGAAAACACTAGTTTAGCTCAAGAATGCAAGATAAAGACTTGAGCATGAATACAAGGTTGTCATAAATAAGTACTGCGGTGATAATTATTAGCCTTATGGATGTAGCAAATAATTTATTACAACCAAGATATCAGACACCCAAAATAACAAGTAATCCACCCAAAAGATGTGTTATGCCTAGTATATTGTAGGGGTAAATTATTAGGAAGTTTAGATGGTTGAATAATGAGTTATTAAGAGAGTTCTGTTAGGGTTTCTGCAGCCCTAATGGATGTAGATAAAATTTTATAACAACAACAAGAATAAATTAGCCAAAGGTGACTCCCTAGTGGCTCAAACAAGCATATAAAGAAAAGAATTGATTCCAATTTAGACAACCTCAAAATCCCAAGATCTCACGTTAACCAATGCAAGATTTTATTTCCCCAATGCAATTATCTTTAGTTCCTTTAGCTATTGGGTTAAGGATTCAAAACAATAAGGAGCTAACAATGCTATCTCCTTGGGGATGTGAAACCTCTTACTCCCCAAGGAAAGCAAGGTCAACAAGGAAATACTAGGAGGGTGTTAACCCTTTTACTTCTCCTAGTAAACACTCATGCAACAAACAAATTCTAGACAAAAATGATAGATAACGCTCGTGTTGATTAAGGTTGGTTGTCATTGATGTCAACCCTTGAAGAAAGACCCGTAGCACAAAGTTTTGGGTAATGGAACCAATAGTGTTTGATGTAAATATGACTCATTATTGTTTTTTCATGGTTTATAAGAAGTAAATATGGAT